>CANSZD010003536.1:0-100419 GCA_947648045.1 Beta corolliflora
AAAGTGGAGGAAAGTTTTTTGACTACCAACTGAAATTATCAAATTAATGTATGAATAGATAACGTAGCTCCACTAAACCATTAGATGATCTTTAATTAACTTCAAAAACAATGAAAACATGCTACTTGTTTGCCGAGTTATTTCAATCAACTCGTACTTTCAACGATACTTCCAATAGTAATTACTTCCTCTCTCTCTTCTCACTGACACTTCTCTCAACATTGCCACAACGATATTTTTAACCATTACCATCTCTCACTTCTATATTGTGAAAAGTTTATGAAAAGCTGACATTTATACGCCGGCATCTAACCTAATAAAATCAAAGGCCACGCATCATATATTTTGCTTACTGAAAATCAAACACAAAACACTACACAAAGAGAAGATATCAATGTAAAAGCCAACCACGCTAAATATTTTCAAACAAATAAAAGATATTTCTAATTATTGGAAGACTTTCAACTATATCTACTTCTTTCCTTCAAAAGAAAACAGCCTAATTCATTAATGTTGCGTATAAACTTATCTTCAATAATATGATTAGTACTGTAAAAAATGATTAGTTTACAGTTCCATGTGCGTATTGGTTATCGTGGATTTGGCAGGCTGAGTCCTTTGGGATAAAATTTTTTAACAAAAAGTCATTTTGAGGTTTCGGAAGAAGGCAGTTTTTTTGGCCACAATAATTCTCACCCAAACCTAGTAATAAAATACTTCCAAGATCAAATAATGCATCTAATTGAATTAAAAGATTAATTTCTATTTAGATTACGGCATGAATGCTATGTCGATATCTAACTTTTTTAAAAAATCTTGAATTTAACCCGTGACATAATAACTTATCATGTAGAACTGCGATCGTGTTATATAACCTAGGTTTAGTTTTTGGGATTGAGCATTATAACAAAGTCGTTCTCCTCGACATCACAGGGTGGTCGTCAATTTGTAAAACCAAAATTGAAATTGGAAAAGAAAAGAAGAAGATAAGGATCTCACTTACCTTGCAATGGCAGCTATACATCTGACTTCTACTCGATCATCTTCCGTGCAACCATTGACAGAATTACCCCGGGAGATCACCAAAATCTTCAATCCTAACACCATTTGCACAAAATAATAGTTAAAGCAGATTATCTTACTATATAAGGTAAAGGGTCAGTAACTTGATAACAGGCATATGTCCGAGGATGAGGGGGGCTGAATAACTACTGATTCTTATCATTATTAATTTTGATAGTTGATCAGGATACTATGATGTAGAAATAGCAACTTAAAGTGGATCGAAATATATGAAATGGTTGAAATAATGGAATGAGGGTGGCATCTCTAGATTCTTTGTCCTTGGTAATTTCTGATTGTCACCTCCTCGGGCCCGATCCCCTCATATTACTATACTAGTAGTCACAACTGTTGTAGCTTATATGATATATACTTCCGTTTTTTCTATGGCAAACAATTAATGTTTGGGTAGTTTGTCGTCTATCGCAATGATTAATCATTTCGTGTTATAAGTTTCTTGTAATGAATGATATCATGTAATGAAAAGAATCTGAATAAGATAACATCAGCTGGGTTTTTAGTAAGGTACACCCTCTTTCTTTCTTTTTCTAAGAGAAAAGCTAAATATTAAAATTTTGTTATAAGATAAAAGAGATGAAGGACAATTTTTATAATTACAATTTGTGGGCCATGAGGTAAAATAAAATAATTTGATATAGTCATACTCTCTTTTGGGGTTAGTCTGTTAAAGTACAACCTGGGTTCAACTGAAGGTACTTTCATAGATACCACCATCCCATAATAATTTTTAATTCATGAATAATATTATCATGGAACAAAGCCCACTTATTTAACATAAATGACCATTTTTCTCATATGGTAATCTTTTTAAAATCTTAAGTTATGTTATACACTTAATATCTATCATATATCGTTTTTTTAATATAAGTCACTCTTTTCAATATTAGTTTATCATGATGAAATCTTGACTTTGTGACGTAATAACCTTTTTTTTTCCCATAGTTAAACTCACAATCTATATATATTCATCTTTTATATCTATTTTTTTATATATAATAACTTTTTTTTTTCAGTAAATCACATGACTTTATTTATTCAATTACTAATTTAGTTGGACCAAGCCCATTGACATTGTATCAAATGACGAGAAGATTTTCTATACAACAGTTAGTCACGTATTAATAATGTAAATTGTGCAATTACCATCTTACAACCCCAAAAAAATTAGTCCTCAGAAAGAAACAGAATATCTGGATTAATATTGTTACATAAAAATGATAAATTTCATTAATGGTTAATAGGTAATTAAGTGTTGCGTCACATTGGTTAGGCAACAGGTGCAGTGAAATTTTTCTAACCAGAGACAAGAAGAAATTTATATCATCCTAGGCCTCTTAATTATTAAAAAGGATACATAGTAGCAACTAAAGATCATAATCCCTATTTGATAAGGTCCATAGTAATAAAATACGTCAGGGCAAATGCATCTAAGATTAATTTAAGCATGAATGGTATCTCTCATACAAGTAGCACTTGTCACAAGTGATCACAAGTTCACAACAGTTGTAGCTTAGATGATATATATCCTGGGTATTTACGTTTTAGTATTGTACAACAATCTCTAGCCAATACAAGTATATCATTCACAATGTTACCGAAACAAGAGCTCTCCTGAGACCCTTTCTTTAGATGATTAATGAGCTTGAGACAGTCACTTTCGAGCACTACTCTTCTAAGAGACTAAGACCCGCATCCACTGCAATAGACAAGGCATGGCGGGCTGCGAAAAAGCTTCAGCTCACATCGATTTCAAATCGCCCTCCACGGCTCCACCAGCATGCACGTAGAACCCATACATTTTGTTGAAGCCACACTCCTCAAAGAATACACCAGAAAAGGTTCTACCATTGCACATATCTTTGAAGGTTTGGGCAAGGTTTTCACACCACTCTTTAAAAGAGCTGGCTGCAACATCCTTCACTTCAATTCTCAGTGGAGAAATTCGCCATATAAGTCTTGTTTCATTACACAAAACTAACGTGAAGTGTTGTTTCAATCTCCTCACCACACATTGGGCATCTTCGATCCCCCTTCACAACCCTCTCTTATGTAGATTCTCACGCACCGCAATTCCATTGTGCACAGCTCGCCACCCAAATAGCTTGATTTTATTTGTCGAGGTCGGCGCTCGGTCCCTGCGTTTTTCAGCCAGTATGCACTTCTCACAGTGAACTCCCCATGTTTAGAATAATGCCAGGCCCAATTATCATCACATGTCGACCGAGGTAAAGGAATGGATTTGATAGCCTCCACATCCAACGCTGAGAACATTTGTGATTATCTCACACGCCAAGCTCGGTCCTTCTTCTCTATTTTCCGCATGAAGAACCAAAAAATTAGGAAGGCTAGGAACCCATGGATATTCACATATATTAAATAGTGTTGCCCCCTCCCTACAATCTTCTTCAACCCCTTACTTAGCAAACTTCGGGCTGATAAAATTGATTTCCGCACTACTAAAATATATGGACATTTACGACAAAGGTGTTGTGACATTACTAAAAGCCCGTCGTAGTTTTGTTCATTTATGACAGTGTTGGAGGCCTGTCGTGAAATTTTCCGGTGGAACACATAAATCATTCCAAATACTTTAACTTGGCGATTTATGTTGACCTCAAACTAAATATGAATGTTCTCTCTCCTGTTTCCTTACTGCCTTCTTTCTTCAAGCTCCATTAATGGAGTTCAAGCAAACTTCGTCTCGCAACCTCTACAAATTTCGTCTCAAATCTCTCGCTCATCTTCTGTAATCAACATATTATTGATTTACTTCTTTAATTGGTGTAATCGTGATTGCAATCATCGTTTTCCGATCGAGAACTTATAACATAATTTTTCGTTTTTCATCAAATTTTGGCTTAATTATCACTCGTATTCAATTATTCATTTGAATTGCCGGAACTAAGATGGCTGCTTTGAATAATTGAAGTTCTTACTCGTTGAAGAGGTTTAATCGAACTTTTTTGCTGTAAGTTATCTCTGAGAAATTCTTCTGTTATGCACATAAATTATTGTTCTCAATTGTATTCCTCTTTCTTGCGAAGAGCGGCTTCATTTCCTTGCTTGATTTTTCACTGAGTGTCTGCGAGGTTTTAAGAAATTCACGGTGCATCCAAGTGCGGTTCAAAGGTTACATCTACCCCTTAAGTTTACATAAAATGTCACGGGCACCCCAATAACTTATTGTGTTGATTACATTAACTTAAATAACCCAAAATTAGTTGGCTCCTAACCTAATTCACCTAATATTTCACATTATTCCCAACAAAGTCTTTTAAAGCGAGACAAAATTGCCCTAATGTACTTACGCCACTATTGAAACTATTTGGACCGTAAATAAAAAGGCGATTTATATAATTATGGTAGGACATTTGTGGCATAATGTGGGTTAATATGAGAATTAGGTTCATGTTTAAGTGATTTCAGGTCATTTAAGTTAACAGAATCAACATCAGTAAGTTATTATATTGAGGCTGTCCGATACATTATATGCCAACTTTAGGGGTACCTGGTAAAAATTTTAAAATGCAGGGGTACCTCATGAATTTCGTAAACCTCGAAGGGTAACTGGTGAAAAATCCGTTCATTTAATTATGTTGTTCCAAAATCAGAATTTTCTAAAATCTTTATTGTTAAATGCACATTATGAAACCAAATCCACTTCCTTAATTAGTTCCCATAAAAAAATGATAAATGGGAACATATTTCAGGACGGCCGAGTAAATGTTGAAGTTGTATGATGTTTTATGTTGTTACATTTGGTTTGCTATATTTATAATATCATGATTTTACCATTTTACTATTTTTGGGCGGTGGGGATGGTTTGAGAATGTTAGAGAGAAGGAAGAGCTCCTCACTCAAGAATTTTCTATGGCAATCTAGTTTTCTCCTCCTCTATATACCCTTTTAAGTTTTGAATGAAGTTCAGGTAATCATAATGTCTTTAAAAAATTATATTCTAGTGACATTGTGGTAAAAAAAAAGTTTCACTTTTTACTTTTCCCCCTCTTTTTTTTATTGCTTTCCTATATACTTTCTCTATTTTTTAAAAGATGCAACATTTTAACTTACATGTATGTTAATATGTAACTTTGATCACCATTAATATCTTTAATTATTTATTGTTGTAAATTATAGAAATTTGATATTTTGTAAATGTGCTTTAAGACAAATCTAATAACATCTTAAATATTTATTTTGTATATATATTAGTCAGAAAAGTTCATCCAACGTTAATATATATATGAATTATGTACAAGTCAAAATGTTGCAACCTTAAAAACCAAAGAAAGTATAGGTTTAGCCACGGTGACAATATAATGCTCTCTTGCCACGTTGAATTGCGCGCAAAAATTAAAGTAGCTTCACCCTAAGCACAACCATGCTAGAAAGGAATCACTAAATCAAATTGCATTTGATGTTAGGGACATATAAGACATTCTGGAGTACCAATCATGTCATGGTACTTAATGCTATCCTGCTCTAGTAGGACTCAGTAATGTAGGGGCGTTTTATAATGTTCTTGTCATCATGTGATGAGAAGCACCATCGTCTAGAAGCAGACACTTGACTTATCCACAAATTAAATCCATTAATGCAAGAGGGGCATCAAGATGGGACATAATTTGTAGCAATTGATCAGTTGAGAGACTTGGAAGAGGAGTTAAATCCATGGCAGAAGTCGGTTTTAGGGATGTCGTTTTGTTGACGACGAGTAATGGCTTTGTTGGTGGAAGGTGCTGGCCGGCGTCGTCTCTTTGCCTCGACCACCTTGAGCATCACCACGTTTGTTGTTTTGTACGTCTCCAAGACCATAACACCTTACATCATTCTCTGGATAGCCATAGTATTATATTGTTAAACTTAATTACATCTTTGATCATTAGTATTTTGATGTACTTATTAATTTAAAACTTGAGAATACATATTCGCAGGAAAGCTAATTTCACGTGCCAATGTGAAGATTCTAATTTAATTATTTTAAATACATTTTAAAGAATATTTGACAACAAGACTATGAGTGTAGAGAACAAACAAATTGTAAAGAGAGTAATACATTAAAATTGAAATTCACAAGTTGTGATCACCAAATGAACAAAAGAAAATAAACAGGCAATGTTAATTTGACAAACAAAAGAGAGATTATTTTTCTATAAGAAGAAAGAAGGAAACAAAATAAAAGGCTTTTCTTGCACATATCATAAAAAGGGAACAACCAAAAATGCATGAACAAGAAACCTTACCAGCGCTTGCTACTAAACAAATTTGTATCGCAAGTTGTGGCATTGGACGAAACAATAGAAATTCCATTACACAAAACCGTGAAATGCCGCCTTACAGACAACAAAAAACCAGAATAAAAATTAAGCTCCCCTCTTAATATAAAATCAAGCTTAATATCCTCCTTTCTTAAGCTAGATTTTGATATTTGGACCTCCCCTTGTGCACTCATCATCAAATTAGATGTACTTTTAGACCCTTGTGCAAAATGTTGCACTTCATGAGTTCCTTTTAATTTTGCTCCAACTTCAAACCATGCAGTTTCCATTACCACATTCCAAAATTCTACACCAACTAAACTATTTTCGTTATCGGAATCAAAGACAACGTCAATATTCGTTGATAAAACTGGTGGTTCTAGTTTTACGACTCTAAATGCAGAGACTTGGATATTCTTGACAACAAATTGAGGCGCTTCGGCATATTTGAAGGCAACTAATATTGTTATCGCACCGATGAGTAGGCCAAGTAAGATGATAACAAGAAGCACAACGCACAATATTTGCGTATACTTTCCCTTCCGTCTGGAGGCTGAGGCACCTTGTGCAGTATTCCCAGCCTCCATTGACGGGAGGGTAAGTTTAGCTTTCTTTGTTTTTTTAACAAAAGAAGCTAGAAGGGTGCGATAATGATTTTCTTCCCTCAATATTGGGAAAAGAGTTCCTATAATTATGCTAATTATTGAGGTTTATCAAAAGGAGTGGTAAAGGTATTTGACTATAATTGGATGTTTTTTGCTTGGCATGATAAGACCGTTCTAGTTTAAGGTGAGGGTGGGATTCTCCATTTTTTTTAGGTTCCAAGTATTTAGGAAAAGTTATTACATGATATAGAGAGATGCTCTATTGGATGGTAGTTAAATCAAACATACATGTTTTCTGTCGAAAATTTTATTGTCTAGGTCCTATAATTATAACATGGCAGTATTTATATATATTAGGTTGTCTTAAAATCATAGCACAATTTTTCAATTTAATACACAATTTTTTTTACGAAAACTACTTTTATTATAAAAAACAGTTCAGACAAAAAAGATATTAGATTCTTTTTTTTTTTTGTAAAATGACTTCATTAAACATATTTTTCCACAAAAACTCCATAATAAATTAGTTAGCAATTAATATTTTTAATGCAAAATCTAGGTATAGTGTGCAATTAATATGTTCATCCTACTAGAATATAGTTAATCACTAGTAGAAAAATGCTAATTTGTATCCCATGATTTGCGTCGAATTAACATTTAATAAACCGACATAGTTGCTCAGATCATTTGCGTCTTTTAGGTGAAGGATCCGACGCAAATTATAAGTAATGTGTATCGGTTTCATTTGGAGCATTCGATGCAAATCGGTACCGCAAATGGGGGGACAACGATTTGCATCGTTCTTGAGCCACACGCGACGCAAATGCCTTAAGGAACAAAAGCTTTTTTGGGCCATGATTTGCATCGGTTGGCTACAAGACGCGAAGTAAATCATGTGATTCCATTCCCTTTTAAGGGTTCCTCTTTTCTCCAAGTCTTTCATTCGCTCATCTTTTTTTTTCTCACTCCAGCCACCTTCACCCTCCCATTTCGTCCTTTACTCTCTCACCCTCACTCTCCGGGGCACCTCTCGGACGAACCTTCCCCATCTTCACCTTCGCCTCCATCCACATCCCTTAAACCCTATAATTCATCAATCTCCTCCAAATCAACAACTTCTTCAGGCTGCAATTCACCATCTCCAACCTCTTCTTCAACTTAATTAACTCCATTTTTTTGGGTAGGTTGGGTTTCAACAACCCTTGCTTCACAAGCACCATGGTTCTTCTCGAAGTCCTCTTCCTCGAGCTTACGAGCGCACGCAGCGTGGCGTTGGATTTGACTGAATTTATGGAGATGCCATGCGTTGTTACTGACGGTGGTTCACGGTCGTTTCGACTGATGTTGCGTTTTCTGCTGGGGGTTCTGCTGTGTTCTAGTGGTGGTTCCATTTGGGTTCCAGTGTTGGTTCATGGTGGTCCTCCTTTTTCCTTCCTAGGATTTTCATCACCAAGAAGAAGAAGCGGATCCTTTTTGTGTTTATTTTTTTTAATAATAATTGAATTTAACTTATTATTCTTGTTTGAATATTTTGAAGGAGGATGAAAACATTTGTAAGTCCGAATTTTGAATTTTTTTCATCAACCTAAAAGATTCGCTCCCTATCAAATTATATTAAATGCTTCAGTGTTGTTCTTTGATCAAATGCTAATATATACTTCATTTAAGATTTTCTCCAAGTCTTTCATTCTCTCACTCTCTCGGACGAATTTGGTGTGTTTGAGTTTTACCCTATTCAAGTTGAAGATTTGATATTGATGTGTGGTGTTACAATACGGCCATTTCCAGTAAACACAATGGGCAGGATAAATGAACTTTTTTTTTTCGGAAAAGAGCATTTGCGTTGGTTACGGGTGAAGGTTCGATGCAAATGAAATAGGGCTTCCCAAGCAAGCCATTGCTTGCCATTCCAACACCATTTACATCAGATGGTGGCCTCAAACCGACGCAAATGACACATAATTTGCGCCAAACTACAAACCGACGCAGATAACTTATGCGCAATTTACGTCTAAAGCTATAGCGGCGAACTCAAAACCGACACAAATAGGGGTTTGTAAACCGGCGCAAATAATTGATTCTCTACTAGTGAATATCCAATAATTCCAACATAAATAAACTAGAAAATAGAGTAACAAAAAATTATTGATGGAATACATAAACAACTTTATGAATCATATTGCACAAACTTATAGGGCGATATTCAAGAATCAATGTGGGATTTTTATCTTTAGGTAGACCTATCGTCCAAAAATGACCCAATTTGAGAATTCGACCAACCTGATTTTCTTGGGTTTTGAATAAGATTTTTCCACCTGAAACCGAAAAGACTCAAACACAAGTATTTTGGGTTAGGGTTAGGGTTGAACCTGAGTGCCCGATCCAACCCAATTAATTTTTTAAATGTAAAATATAATATACTTCTTCCGTTCTGAAATAATTGAAATGCTCTCTCTCTTGTATGAGATTTTTTTTATAGAAGCATTTCATATATTTCAGAACAGATGAAGCATTAAATATTATGACTAATAATTAATAAAAATAATTATATATTTACATTAAATAATTTTTTTTTGAGAGGATACATTAAATAAATGTTTACATTCACATCAACTGCAATATCTTTGATTTGTTATGATACAACAATATTATTTATAGTACCAATTTACCATTATTAATTTAAAATTTACCAACTTTATTGGTATTAAATCATATATATGTTAGTAATATAAAGTGGCTATTTACAAAGAAGTTAATACAAGGTGATTATAGAAAAAAAATATTTTACAGAGTTGGTTTTTTTTTTTTGAAAGAGAAATTTCATTAATTGAAGGCCAAACGGCATCTACAATAGTTATTAAAGAAAAACAAGATACAATTTAACAAGACTAAATCAAATTCGTTTTCGAAGAAACTACAATGAACCAGATCGAGCAATACAGCGCAACCCCCTTGTATTTGCTGAATCATGCAGCTATTGATGAGGAAGTCTATCATTCTGATATAGTTTGGGAAGAACATTCTTGATCGAGTTAGGTTGACCGCATCCGAGATTCCAATACCTTCATGTTGAGTCTCGAACTTCAACCAATGAGAATAATTTCTCATACCTAAAAACAAAAGAACCATACTCACAACTCCCATAGGGGAGAAGGAGATTTCCAAAACAGAAACTAAAAATCCCATAACAGAGTTTGAGAAAATCTCATAAAGAGAGACTAATTTATTAAACAAAATAAGAAATGAACTAAAAGCTGAAAATAAAAGGGGAAAAGGGTAACCTATGGATGAAATCATCCATGGCGACCCTAATTGATGAAAAAGGGGTAGGGGAGGCTAGGATTTGAGAGAGAGAAAAAGAGAGAGGGGGACGTAGGATATAAGTATTTTTTTATTGGCCATTACTTAATTCTTGCAATTCTTTCGTTTTTCACTTTTACAGAGTGGTTAATGTCAAAGTCTCAAAAACATTCGTCCTCATATGGAATGTTTCTACTCAAAAATTGTTAAATTTAGGGGTTTTTTTTTGGCTAGAAGTAACCTTTTAAATACTAGCTTTTGTGAAAGACAACATTTTATAAAAAACTCGCATAACAAGACCTTAATTTTTTTATTTTGCCAAAGACAACCTTGACCCAAATTCAGACGTTGACTAGCTAGAATCTGGCGTTAACCTCACTTAATTGGTCATGTGCTCCCCTTCCTCCCTAATTACTCCTATTCCCCCTCCCCTCCCAGGTGCATTATCTTCGCATAAAAACAACCGAATCGAACCACAGCCGAATCGGGCCCAATTGAACCGAGGCGAAGCGGGCCGAATTAAATTATAACTAATTAATAGTAATGATAATAATTTAAGAAACCGAACTAAAAGCAGGCCGAAAATAAGTTGGGGAGAAGAGGCCCTAGGCATTATCAATCACACTCGGAAAAAAATCCTAGACTATCAAATTATCATTTGTGATCTTCCTAATTATTGGGTATAAAACCTATATGAGTTGTCGTACAATCTACGGTTGGAACTTGCAAGTAGTATCGTGGATTGTTGATGTTCACCCGCCATATCATTGTAGGACGTCTCTAACGGCTATAATAAAGCAAAATACCATTTGTGATCAGTTAAGAGTTCTCCGCTCTTCCCATCATATAAAGCGGGTTCACAAAATTCACGCTCTAATTCTTGCCAATTAGACCTATCTTTCTCCTTTTTTTTAGCGCGGAAGTGTCCCATTCAAAAAAATATGCCCGCAAGCTGTTCGATGAAATGCTTCAACCAGATGAACACTATGCGCATCGGCATAGCTGTAGTCGTCATGAAGCTTCCAGAATGTTTCAAACAATGCAAAAATGGAAGAGAAAGGAAAAGACATAAAAAGGTACTTATGTAATTAGCTTTTATATAATTATGATTCATTATTAAATTTTGAGACAATATTATGGTTTGATTGCTAATCATGAATGAGTGTCAAGTAAATTATTCGTGAAGTCAAATGATACTTTGGTTCATATTTCTATTTCTTATGACTTCGTATATCTTAATTGTAGGAGAAATCAAAGTACTGATTTTTTGTTTGTTTTCTACTGCCTACATATAAAGAAACACATTTGAATAAGATGCAGTAAACATATTTGAATAAGATGCAGTACTACAAATGGATATATTTGAGTTAAAATAGAAATTTTCTTTTTAATTTTGCACATTAAAGTGGAGTTACAAAGTGTATGGGAGAAATCAATTTTCTCTCCTCTAATCTACAACTGAGAAATATGTCTAGTATCTAGAGTAAACGAGACGAATATATCTTCTAATCTTCCTACCTATTTTCTAATATCAAATATACTAAGAAAAGTGGAAGATTTACTTATGTTTAATTGAATTGACTTCTCATCTTCGAGCTATTAAAGATTAGTCTAAGTCTTAATTAGGCGAAAGATTCACCGGAAATCTGGCTAGGATGAATGACAATTCCTTGAAGTTCTGTTGTTGTTGTTGACTTGGGGAGAGTTAAGTTTAGCCCAGGAGGTATAGGCTTTTCAGGTGAGTGACCCAATATTTCGGGAGCACCGTTATCACTTTGTCCCCAGTACACTTCCACCATAGTTCCCTGAGGATTCTCGTCAGATTCTGTTCCTGGAATCCCAACAAATCTGGCTCCAACGGGTATCTGCGTGTACATTGTTAGCAGAAATAAGATTCAGTCCATTAGCGAAGCCTGCCTAATCGTCCACCTTGAAAGTTTAAGTCATTACGTAGATTTTTGCAAGGATAATGAGCTTACCTGTATCGAGGTACCAGATGTCAGACTTAGAGTTACCAGTTTCTCCTCTGTAGCAGCACTTTCCATCTCTTCTTGTTTAGCAACATTGAGAAAGACTTCTTCTAGAGTTGCAAGACCGAGCTGGATATCTGTTATACCGAATTCACTTTGTCTATCTTGAACCTCGCCGAAAGTTCTCTGATTTACTCAAAAAGCATGAATTGGGATTAGAATAGGCATATGAGTTGGTTAGTTTGACTTCAAAGTTATATTCGCTAAACATGTAAGGTAAATGTGAATGTTCTGTTATAGAGGTAATCAGGACATGCAAGTTGTATACCTTTAATAACGGTTCTTTCTCATGGGGAATGACGTAGCTAGTATATGACTTATTCTCCTCCATGGGTTCAACATTCAATTGCTGCCAAGATAGTATTTATAAAACAAATGTCACACCAAAAAGTGCAAATTTATCTGCTGTTTAAAAAAGCATCCTAGATTAGAATTCCTCTCCAACTCACTATTTTAAACAATTGCTTCAACTCCTCTCGAGCTTTGTTGCCTATTTCACCTGCTTTGCTGTCAAAGTTCATATTAGCAACAAAACCCGTCCCAAACCGCATCTTCAATCGAATTGGTGTTCCTACACAACGTAGCCTTCCCTTTGCCATAATCCCTATACGATCACTTAGAACATCAGCTTCTTCCATCGAGTGTGTTGTTAGAACAATGGCTCGCCCTCTTTTTGAACTTTCTATAATGTCCCAGACATGTCTTCTAGTAAGTGGATCCATACCAGTAGTCTACAAACTCAAATATTAGCCAATTGTGGTTACTTGGTCATGTGAACAAGTAGGAAACATTTGCAAGCACTGAAAGTAGTTCAAAATTTTCATACCGGTTCATCTAGAATCACCAATTTCGGGTCACCAATAAGGGCTGCTGCAACACTGAGGCGCCCGTCTCATTCCTCCACTATAACTACCTGATCGGACTTTAGCTGATTTAGCCAGCTGTACATCTTCTAGTAATTTGTGAACAATCTGGTTGTGATCAAAGCTTTAGGTTTAGGTTCTTTGAAAAAACTAAATTGGGAAGTCAGAATTATTTGACATTCCCCCAGCCTCACAATATTTATATTCTGTATATATATATATATATATATATATATATATATATATATGGAGTCCCCTAGCAAAAATGAAAGAAGAAAGAAAATTGAATGAATTGCAACAAAAGAGCGATTGATACAACACATTGTAGAGCCAAATGGGGGATCATAGCCAATGGGAATTACTCTATCTGGGATACTGATATGGATATATTGTAATTTCTTCCCCAAAAACTAAGCTAGCTAATTATTTTCAGTAGAATCACCACTTTGTATATGTGCTTACTTTCCTTTTTGTACAAGAAGATAGGAAATGCCAAAAGAATTTTGTTCATCTTGGGTACTTACTGTTGGGATTGAATCAGGAGGTAGGCCTTTTATGTTGCAAAAAAGGTCCAGGTGCTCTTCACCGCTTAATACATTCCACAGGATATCAAACTGCAAGAATGATGTTGAGAAGTAAATGTCAGTCCTTTTATCTTCTAGAATCTAGCTGTAGAAAGTGTAGGAAATTCAATAGTTTACAAGGATTGTTGCAATAATCAACACAAAATATAGATGAGAACAGATTATGGAAATAACCTGAGGGCAAACACCTATAATTCTTCGGATGTTGGACATTCCAACAGAACTTCGAACAGATTGATCGTATATTAGTGCTGTCAGTCAAACACTGTTAGTCAAATGAGAGTAGTAATGTAGGCGTAAAGAATCGCAAGTAGTTGGGTAATTGAATCTATAAAGATTGAAGCTATATTACCATCTCCTCCGCTCACTGGTACTATACCAGTCAAGCAGCTGATAGTTGTCGTCTTTCCAGCCCCATTATGCCCTAGGAGGCAAAAGAGCTGATCCTTAGGGAAGTTGACCCATAAGCCCTACAAATAATGTTAAAAGCCATTTAGTAAAGGCTAAAAATAAACATAGTATCCATATTCCGTAGTATTATCCATGGGATTTACCTTTTCTTTTTTCTAAAATAGTAGTTAAAATTTTTTAAAAGCATGATCGTTTTGGGTTTTGCATTGCTACTTTAGCAAAATTAAAGGATGAGAAACAGAGTAGCTCTTTTAGCGTTGTAAATTTTTTAGTATGATTGAGGAACATAATAGTAAGTGTAAATGAAAATGCAGAAGCGAAGGGAAGAGAATGGGAGGATTTAATCTTGTTCTTTTTATTAAGCCAAATTCTCATTAGGAGATACTACTATTTGGAAGGAAAATGCAATTTCACTCCTTTGATCCCTCCCTTCTTTTCCTATTATTTTGCTCACCTACCATTTCCTCTATTGATTTACGAAAAAAATTTCTATAAGTAGTACCTTAACAGAGTGAAAAGGAGGGGACATCTTTAATTTCTTATTCATTTTTCCTGGAAAAGTCTTAATAAGACCTCTTATCTGAACAGCAACATCTGGATCCATCATACCATTGTCCATCATCTTTTTAATCTTGTTTTCTTCTTCAAGGACATCTTCATCATCTGGTGTAACTGTCTCAGGTTTTGGAAGCCATTTTGTACAGTTGAAAATGCCACTTTCTGAAACATTGAAAACAGAGGTATAAAGTCATGGCTGAGCTGTAACTAAAACTTCCTCTGATTTAAAATACTTTGCACCACTTTAGTCTTTGCTCGATTCATATACAACTTTGAAAGTAGCTTTTTTTACTGATAGATAAAATAAATGTTACTATCTAAAGTGTTGATAGATTAGTTTTCAATGTATGTTTTTGAAAAATCAATTTATATACTCCCTTTGTTTATACTTGGTTCTTCTCACTTCAACTGTTGCACTATTTACTTAATCCACTTAGACATTATTTTTTCAAGTAATATATACTCCAAAAACAAATATGATCTATAAGATTTTGGAATTGTCTCAATGTATATTCTTATAATATGAACTTTTTATAAAATTTACTAATTGGTAATCAAAGATATTACTGGTCAATGTGGTACATCGACAAGTGTAAAAGTAAAAAAGGAACAACTAGAAAAATAACATTGGGGCTTATTTTTACTTATAGAGAATATAAAATATTAGTTATTGAAATTGTGTTTTAACAAGCGTGGAAGTCAAATTTTTGCTAGTATTTAGAAACATAGGAAATATAACTATATAAAAGGGAAATTCTTGCTTAGAAGCTATATATTTTTTTAAGGAAAGGGGGATTTTACCAAAAGCTCCAATTCCTCCTCCTCCTGTCCAGTACCCTGGGTTCAGAAAGTACAACGGTGACTTGGGTATGCCATTCTCACTTGGAAGTATGTTGTCTAAATATAAAGCCACCAGAAGCCACAAAAAAGAAGGCTCCTATGAGCCTAATGTATACTCCATCCTGTTTGGACCATACATATGGAAGCATAAGATTAATGATATAGTTAACCTTCATGTAATTCCCTGATCTTTTTGTTAATTCTTTTTCTGGTGCATGAAACTACTAACATCGAATCTGACATTTGGACACGTACCATTGTGAAAATACATGGTTCGCTCTCTTCACCCTGTGGACACTTATTCCGTTCCTTCCAGCTCATCCCGTTGTTGCTTGTAGCTGCTGTCATTAGCATATCAACGGCTTTGGCAAACGGGATTACTGGCACTACATGCTTGATAATTTTGACTATCGAGTTATCCTTCATGTATTTTGCTATGAGCTGGAGGAATTTTGGTAACATGTATGTTGTCAGAATTCTATAATTCATGACTATTAGTTCACAAACCCTAAATAAAAATGGGAAGCGACTTGCCTGAACGGCAAAGCTGCCAACAAGGACATAAACTGTTGCCTGGTTTGCTGAGCGTGCTTGGCTGATAAAAGTTGAGGCCAAGAAGGCAATACTCGTCTAGTGTATCAACAAAGGAGTCCAAGGATGAAGAAGAAAACTTCAGTAGCAATGGGTTTGAAAGAGCCAAGGAGAAAACCCTTAAAAGCAAAAATAAAGCTAAAAGAGGACTTATACACAACACCAGCTATTAAAGGACTTGAAACACAAAGGAAACACATACCAATGGATTATTATTACTAAATTAAAGGATTAGCCATTTACTCTCATACCAGTGATAAATGAGGATTAATCTTATTCTTTTAAGAGTATTACTATAAACTAGTGTAGTAATAAAGAATACATTTGCATATTTAGTTGTCACAATACTAGTTCAGGGACTGGTTTTCAAATCATTTTATTAACGTGACAATTATTTATGGACTACTCCCTCCGGTTCCTAAAGATCTTCCACTCTTTCACTTTTCACGCATGCCAATGCAAAACTTTAGACACTAATATCTCTAATTGTGTATTTGAAAAAATTATAAAAAGTGGATATTAATAAAATACATATTTAGATGAATCTAACAAGATCCCACATGACTATATTTTTTCTTACGTAATAGTCACAAACAACAGTCAAAGTGAAACTTTTGAATAGTGAAAAATGTCAAATAGGGAAGATCTTTCGGAACCGGAAGTAGTATGAGAGTAATAATGTTAGTAGACACAAGCCGAAACGTGAGTATTAGAAGTAAAAAAGGGTATGTTTTGTCATAACTTTTGCAATGTTCTTATGTGGGTTAGGTTGAGTTTCTCGCCCATGTTATTAAGTCGGGTTTGGATTGCTTAATCAACTTAAGTCAGAGACCGTCAACTCTACACGTGATAAGACACAGAAATGACTTTCACCTTCTATAATTTAACATGCCATTATTGTGCAACAAACCGATAACAAAAGTGTCTACATATTTAGAAAATGGAGGGAATGAAGTTCGAGTTAATGCATAGAATTTGCTTTGAAAACTTAGGGCAAAAAACAAAAGAGCTTACCATACTAAGTAGGTTAAGGTAGAATGCAAGGGACACAACAATAAAGTTATTGTGCGTGAAGAATGTAAACCGGAAACACAACCCTGCGATCATTGTGAATAGTGAAACAAGGAGTGTCATAATAACCTCCCAAGCGAGCCAGGAAAGCCAGTAAGCGGAATCATAGAGCCCCATTATATTCATGGCCTGTTAAGTAATTATAGAAACAGTGAATAGAAATAAGACGAAAAGATTTTGATCAATTTCCCATTACTATGTTTAGAAATTTAAGGTGACAACTTTTTTTCGGATATCTATATTTGGAAAAGAGTTTACCTGACGTAGTTTTTGTTCTTTCTCTATGATCAAGTTACTTAATTGAATCTGGAAAACCTGGGTGGTGATCAGCATAAAACAAATATTTCCAAGTAAAGTAAACAGTTGGGCTCCTTTGCTCTTCTTGGGCGGGTGTGCAAACGGCTTCATGCCAACACTCCAGTTCAAATTCTGATCTAAACCAGTTTTAATAGGTAATGTTAAAGCCAAAAAAGGGAGAAAAAGTACAGTAGTTAATCATTAGTAATTGCCAAAATATGTCTCATAAAAGAGTACTACTTCTATTGAAATTTGTCAAGGAAAAGAATGCTTGTGAGTTGTGATGTGTACCTCCAAGAAGGGTTCGAGCGATTTCGCGTTCTGCTGCCATCTGAAGGGGAATCTGAAACTTGAGAAAGGTCTCTATGTATGGAATTATATAGATTACTGTAGAGTTAGGCTGAATTCCATAGCTGATTACAGATTTGCTTCTGTCAACAAAATGCAGAGCTCCTGGGCTGCGTGCAGGGTTACTTAGAAACCATGCATCTGTTTCATTTTGAGTTTTGAATGATTTTACCTGCATGCCATTGCCAGATATATGTATAATTATCATCAATCCAAAATATTACCAGAATATTAATTAGAACTCATGCATTCTTTCATATCTTATAAAGTACAGGTGGGGAAGTTTAGAAACATTTATAAAAAAAAACAGCAACCAAGAATATATGTCTTCTAAAATCCAATTTTTAGGACGTGTGCCTACTGTGCACATATCTATGTGTCTCAATATTTGGCCTCACTTGTAATATTTTCTTTATAGGTCGTGGACTTGTGCCATCGTCCACGAATGAGGAGAGTTGGAATACTGAAGAAAGTTATCTCAGATTCCATCTGTATTAACAATTGAAAGAGTTGTTTAATGTTCTAGTAACTTAGAATCTTTGAAATAAAAGATTCTCCAAGTTATTAGATATTTTGTTGCTGTTGTTATTCCTTGAAAATCAGTTGGAATAGGCGTGGTATAAAATGTGGACCTAACTGCTTGAAGCTCTCCAACAAACTTAACCTACTCACTGATTTTGTGCCCACTAACGGATAGTGGAGGCCGTTTATTTCTGTTGCAATAAACGTGGAGAACGTGCAGCGTATTTAAGCCATGATCTCCATAACATTACAAGCACTCATCTAGGAGAACGTAGAGCATTACATATTCAGAAGAAGAAGGAATTGCAGCAGCTATAAAAGGGAGAATTTACTTGAAGAAAACGAATAACTTTCTTGAGCGAAAAATTGAGAATAACTTAGAAAGTATTCTTGTAATTTCCTCTCATATTCAACATACTTATTATTGTAATATTCATAGTGTTTGGGTGAGAGAAAAATTAGAAAATATCCTTGTAATCAAGAGAGAGAAAGAAAGAGAGAAAAGAGAAGACTTCGAGTGAAGTCAAAGTGAGTGTCATCGGTTCGGGGGACTGGGTGGATCGGGAACAAGTTCCTAGAGGAACAGAGAGGGTCCATTAATAGATTGTAAAAAGATCGAGTCTTTTGGCCTATTATAGTAAAGAGAGTTTGAGTCAAAATCCCTCGTGGTCAAGGTTTTTCTTCCTATTGGGCCTAGGAAGTTTTCCTTGTAAAAATCTCGTGTGTTTGTCTCTTTCGCATTTCAGATTATTTTAATTCCGTAATATAATTCGAAAATTTCCCCTCAACTACAATTCACTCCCCTCTTGTAGTTGGTCTAGTGTTCATACTAGAATAACAATTGGTATTAGAGCCTAGTACCTCCAGAATCAGCTAACACCGATGAGATTGTACCTGGAACAATAAACACTACGGGAGAGAAACTTGATGAAGGGTATTCAACTCAACGCCCACCTATGTTCAATGGCAAGCATTATCCATACTGGAAGAATCGTATGGAAATATTTATCAAAGCCGAAAATTACCAAGTATGGAAGGTAATTGAAATTGGTGACTTTGAAGTCACAAAGAAGAACGAGAAAGGGGAGCTGATTCCTAAACCCCTTGCCGAGTTTGACAAAGAAGACTTCGACAAAATGGAAATGAACAACATGGCCAAGAAGCTGCTCTATTGTGGTCTTGGTCCCCATGAGCACAACCGGGTCATGGGATGCAAGACTGCTAAGCAGATGTGGGAACTCCTTCAAGTCACTCATGAAGGAACAAGCGAAGTGAAACGATCAAAGATTGATATGGTCATGCATAAATACGAATTGTTTCACATGAAACAAAAGGATCCTGTTCAAGACATGCTCACTCGCTTCTCAAACATCATAAACGAACTTGAATCTCTTGGAAAAATAATTTCTCCATAGGAACAGGTTCGTAAGGTTCCAAGGAGTCTTCCGCAAGATGAAAAATGGATGGCCAAAACTACGACATTGTTGGAAACCAAGGACTTCACAACGTTCAACATTGAACAACTTGCTGGTTCCTTGATGACTCATGAGTTACATCTAGAAACTCATGAAACTGAATCATCAAAGCCTAAGGCTCTGGCGCTCAAATCAGAAGAACAAGAAGATTCAAACTTATGATGAAGAGGCTGCGATGATCGTAAGAAGATTCAAAAAATTCTTCAACAAGAATTACAAAGGAAAGGTCACAAAGAAACCAACGAAGTTAAGTTGCCATATGTATGGAGGCCTTGATCATTTCATCAACGAGTGTCCTCAATGGGATAACGAGAAAGCAAAAGGGAAGTACAAAGAGAAGAACAAGGAGAAAGAAAAGCCTTTCTCAAGAAATGATATGAAGAGAGCCATGGTTGGAGCATGGGGAGAGTCTGACTCAGCAGAGAAGCATGAACAGACTGAAGAAGAAACTGCCCATCTATGTGTCATGGCGAATATCGAGGACAAAGTGGAATCATCAAACCCCAAGGTAAGTTTTAATGCCATTGAAGAGGAACTTACAGAACTTAATAAAAGCCAATTACTAAAACTTTTATTAGAAACCTTAGATGACTACAAGGAAATTTGCGCAGAAAGAGATCAAGTAACTAATGCCTTGACAGTCACTAAGAACCATTCTAATTGGCTTAACACATTAAAATGTGATACTGAGAAAAGATTCTTTGAACTTTTTGACAAGAGTAGAGCTTATCAAGAAGCATTTGAAAAAGTCAAAAACGAGAATTATCTTTTGAATTTGGAATTGGCAGAATTGAAACTGTGTGTTCCTGAAGGAACAATCTCTTCAACTCACTAGTGGAAAAAAACGCAAGGGCTGCAGTGCAAGGGTTGCGTTCTTTGAAAAACGCAGCCCTTAATAGTAAAGGGCTGCGGTTAGCCCAAAAACCGCAGCCCTTTAAGTGAAGGGCTGCGGTTTTTGGGCTAACCGCAACCCTTGGGCCTTATCATTCCGCGTTTATTAATTAGTCATTATTCATTCCCATCCCTAAGTCCACTCGCAAGCCCTTCTCATTCTCTCTCTCTCCCGTCGTCCTCTCTCACCTAAACCCTAACTTCTATTCATCACCCCACCCTTAGCCTGCCGCGCTATCTCCCCTTCAGTTCACCGGCGCTACCTCCTCCCTCCGGTGCTCGCCGTGCTACGCTCTCTCTTTGCCCTTCGTGCGGTGTTGTTCGCGCTACCTCCTCTTCAGTTGGCTCGTCGTTTACTTCCCATTAGGGTTTAATTCTTCTTCTCCACAAACAAATTTGCACTCCTTTGAGTTCCAGATTGATCAGATATCACGGCTCTTGCGTCACTGTTCAACGCATCGACAACGATTCGTTCAATTTCAAGGTTAATTGTTCAATCTCATTTCTTATTTTCAGTTAATTTGGTTGATTTTTTTTGCTAAAATTGGATGTGTCTGATTTTTATTCGTTTCAGCTTTGACAAATATGCGTGACTCTGTGTTTCAGCTTTGTCTATGAAGCTTTAGCTTTGCCGATTGTTCAAGGTGAACAATATTTATTATAATTGTATAAAATGAGGTTGTGCTTTTATTGTTGTTGTTGTTGATCTCGTTGTTGTTGCAGATTAAAAGAGGCGATTTTCTCTTCCTTAATCGAAATTGATAGTTATTTACTTATTTGTAGTCATTTTCTATGTCGAAATTGAATTGATTTTTCCTATTATTTTGTGGTTTTGATTTTATTGGATTGATTTTTGGCTTGAATTGGGTAATTTATATGTTGTTCTTTTGATTAATAGTAAGTTTGAAGAAAATTCTGTTGTTTTTGAGGTGTATTTAATTCGTATTATATGGTTTGTTGTTAATCGTGCTGCAAAGTGAAAAAATCTGAAATATTTGGTTAAAGTTGATAATTTCTTGATGAATTAGTTATGCAAATGTTCATGTGGGAAGGGGGTTGTGTGTGCGGGTGGGGTGAGAGGGCGGTTTGTGCGGGTGGGGGCATAGAGGGGGCATTTGTGCAAGAGGAGGCGCGGGGGGTGTGAAGGGGTGGGTGGCGGGGAGTTGAGAAGGCTGGATATGAGTATGGGTGTGTGAAGGGTGTGTGTAGGTTGGTGTGTGTGTGTGCGGGTGGGATGTGGAGAGGGCGCGGGTGGGATGTGGGTGTGTGAAGGGGTGGGATGTGTGTGTGCGGAGTGGGTGGGATTTGGAGGGGGCGGGTGGGTGGGATGTGTTTGGGGCTGCTTGCTCTCTCTCTTTCCCCTTCGTGCGGTGTCTTCTCTCTCTCTCCCCTTCGTGCGGTCTTTGCTCTCTGTCGAGATGGCCACCAACAAGGTTTCTCTCACTTTTTTTTGTTTTGAATTAAGATAAAGATTATTCTGTACATAAATGTCACATTGTTAAAGTATGAATGAGATCTGTGTTGATTTTGTTAATTTGTTGTTGTTCGATTTTATGATTATCTGATTTTTCGCCCGAAATTGATTCGATTAGGTTAATTTTGTTGAAATAGATTTGGGCGATCTCCCATTTTAATTTGATTTTACATTTTCTTGAATATTATTTGGAGGTTTTCTATTTTTGATGATATGGGCATGTTTCATTGATTGAATTTTATGGGCATATTTCGTTGATTGGATTCTGGATTTTATGGCCTCCCTAAATTTCCTTGTTCTTCTTGGGATATATAGTATGATTGTTTGAGTTGATTTTCAGGTGTCAATAAACTGCAATTATCTTCAATAATGAATGCCCATTTTGCTAAATATGCTTTTGAGTTGAAATCAATGCGCCAGACTTCAGTCTTCAGGTTTAGAATAGAATTGCTGGATTCATATATTTAGATGTTGATATGCAGTCTCGACGATGTGTTTGCTGTGGATTGTGATTGTGAGGCTTGAATTGTTGATACTTAAATTGGTCATTTTGTTGGAATGCAATTTTGAGAATAGATGTTTTGTATATTCTGCTTGCTATGGGAGGATTGATAAGTTCTAGATTGAATTATTCTAGTTTCCCTCGTTCTTCTCCTTTAGTTACTGGATCGTGTTGAAATATGAAATGTTATATTTTGGTAGGAAAGCACTTTTTTTTTTGGAATTGGTACGTTCAATGAATTCTGTTTGGACTGTGGAAGTGCTGAATTTGCATAGTGATAAGTGATTGTTTTGTTTAAAATTAATCTAGAACTTACTACTACTGTCTATGATTTTGTTGTAAATTTATTGTTATATTATTGACTTATTATTGTTATATTTATTGTTATTAATTCAATATAATTTGTTACAGTAGCTAATTGGTGAATGATGACTATGACGTTATGAACATTGGATTAGCTTTGAAGGTTTGATTGATTGTGTTCAGGTAATGCACTAAAACCCTTGTTTTAGGATTTTTAGAATTGGACTTATCATGTGAAGTTTTCGGAGAGGCCATGAATGAGCCTTTGGTTTTATGTGTTTTATGTGCTGGTGGAATTAGTTGGAGATGGATAGGATTCCCTCTAATGTGAAATTATTTAGTATATATGCATAATGCGTTGATATGAGATGGACTTATTTAGATCTCTCAAGAACAAGAATTGATATACCTTTCCTAGTTTTCCTCCTCATGTTGGCTAGAGCTTCTACTTCTCCATTTCCAGAAAAGATGCTTGTGTTGTGCTATGAATTATACAGACCTACTCACAGCTCCTTGATTTCATATGTTTTCCGATTTCCATATTTAAGTTGTTGCACTCGTGCTCAGAAACTTGTTCAGGTATTTGAACTCTATTTTCAGAAGTTAACCTTTTTATTCTTCTCTTCTCCCTACTCTCACCTCTCTTCCCTGTTCCTCTTTGTTTTGGCTTTGAGCCTTTGACAGCGCCACTTGTGTTCATTCAATTTGTGGAGCTTCTGTAATATATTACATATTTCTAGACTTCAAGTTGTTCCATTCCATGACTTGCTATATATATCTTTGTATGAAGTTGGTTAAAAAAGAGTATCAATTTGTATTTTTTAAGCATTACCTCGAAGATATGGATGTTCTTGTGTAAATTAAACCAATTGAGATCTTGATATATATTTTTGTGAATTTGAAAAGGTAATATAGTTTATCCTTCTGAAGTGAACCAAAATTTGTCCCTGTCTCAACTTTGCAAATCCATAAAAACCTAACCCTTCTGAATTAGCCGCCCACCACCATCATTTTGTTGTCAACTTCCTTTGATATGGATTTAATCTTCTAATTTTTGCTTCTAAATTTATGTGTAATTTGATTTATTTTACCCATTTTCTATATGTTTTCTTCAAGGAGTATGTTGGGACTTGATTAGTATGTTGGAACTTGGATGCCCCCTTCCCCTCCCTGCTACACCCCCCACCCGATCCCCGCCTCCCTGCTACACCCCCGCAGCCCCCCGCCAGACACCCCCCACCCCAAGCCCCCCCCTCCCCCAAAGCACCCCCACCCCGGCCCAAGACCCCCTCTGCTGCCCCCTTCCCCCCTTGCCCCCTCCCCCTTGCTACACCCCCACCCTGACCCCGCCCCCTGCTACACCCCCTGCGGCCCCCCAGCGCACGGCCCCCCCCCTGCCAAGACCCCCCCCCTGACCCAGACCACCCTGCGCCCCCTCCCCACCCCCCCGCCACCCCTAACCCCACCCAAGCCCCCTCGCTACCCCCTCCCCCAACCGCTACACCCCCGGGGTTGACCTCCAAATTATACCGATTTTGGTTTTATTTGCCAGGTTCTATCATCTCCAAAGAAGTTGCTTTTGAGGGATCGGGATGCTAGTCTTAGTGGAGTTGTAATGTCTTCATGGTTTGTTCTTTGGTTGCTTTATTTTCTTATGGTTGTGATCCTGCTCATATATTGCAATTCGAACAATCGAGGGCGCCTAGAACTAATGTAATTCGGTTATTATTTTCTCTATATTTGTGTAAAAAACATAATTTGTAATGAAAAATGATACTTATATATATATATATAACTATTTGGGAACATTTAGGACAAAAAAAAAAAAAAAAAAAAATTTTTTTTTTTTTTTTTTGGGTCCTAAGGGCTGCGGTTCGGGCAAAAACCGCGACCCTTGGTGGGTTAAGAGGCTGCGGCTAAGGGCCAAAACCGCGGCCCTTAACTCACAAGGGCTGCGGTTTTGGCCCTTAACCGCATCCCTTAATCCACTAAGGGTCGCGGTTTTTTCCCGACCTGCACCCCTTAAGCGCTAAAGGTTGCGGTTAAAAACCGCAGCCCTTCTTAAATGCCAAGGGCTGCTAGCCTAATGGCTGCGGTCAAAAAACGCAGCCCTTGGGCCCCTTTTGACCGCAGCCCTTGGGTTTTTTTCCTCTAGTGACTAATACTAGAATCAATGCTGAAAGTTTAAAAACTGATTATGAAAATGTTTTACAAGAAAATCTGGTATTAAGGAAGAAACTGGAACCCTCAAGGAACAAGCTTCCTGATCCAGTCACTTGGATACAAAAATATCAAAACAAAGGAAGAGAAGGTCTCGGTTTCAATCACAAGAAGAAGAACAAAAAGAAAAAATATGTTGATATGCCAAGTAGTAAAATATGTTCTTACTGTGGGAACAGTGGTCACATAGTGTCTGATTGTTCCACCAGAGAAGAACGTATTGAGAGGAACACGTACCTAGTAAAACAGGTTTGAAAAATAAAGAAAGACTTAAGTCCAACAAAGGAACCCAAGCTTGACTGGGTTCCTACCACTAACTAGTTTGCTTTGGTACATGCTGGAGTGAGGGGGAACAACCTGTGGTACCTCGATAGCGGTTGTTCTAAGCACATAGCAGGAGATAGATCCAAATTTCTCTCACTCTCAGTCTATAATGGAGGAACTGTGACCTTTGGAGACAATCTTATAGGTAATATTGTAGCAGTTGGTAAGATTGGAAAATCTCAGTCACATTCCATAAATAATGTATTTTTGGTCGAGAGTTTAAAGCATAGTTTACTTAGCATATCTCAGTTTTGTGATAAGGGAAATTCTGTGAAGTTTACTAATGAGTCTTGTGTAGTCAGCATTGAAAGTACATGAACCAAGATCCTTGAGGGAACGAGGAAAGGGAACACCTACATGGTCGACCTGAACCTTGTTCCTAGGAATAATCTCACATGCTTAAGTGTGATCGAAGCAGATCCTCTACTATGGCACAAATGTTGCGGTCATGCAAGCATGTCCCTACTACATAAACTAAGTGGGAAAGACTTGGTTGTTGGTTTACCAACAATTAAGTCATTGAACCACGGTATTTTTTATTCATGTGTTAAAGACAAGCAAGCGAGATCCTCCTTTAAATCCAAGAAAATGGTAAGCACACAAAGTCCATTGGAACTTCTTCACATAATGTGGTCCTGTACGCATCCAAAATCGCTCAGGTAAGAAATATGTGTTAGTTATTGTTGATGATTATTCAAGATACACATGGGTTATCTTTCTTCATAGTAAGGATGAAATGTTTGATGAATTTCTAACCTTTGCTAAAAAGATTCAACGAACGAGTGGTTTTAAATTTAAACATTTAAGATCTGTCCATGGTAAGGAGTTTGAAAACTCCAAGTTTGATAAATTTTGCAGCAATGAAGGGTTAGACCATAACTTCTCAGCTCCAAGGACACCACAACAGAATGGTGTAGTCGAAAGGAAGAACCGGACCCTTGAGGATATGGCAAGAACGATGATAATTGCAAGTGGTCTTCCGAATTTTTTTTGGGACTGAAGCAGTGAACACAACATGCTACATCATCAATCGTGTCATGCTAAGGCCAATTACATTGAAGACACCTTATGAACTCCTTAGAGGAAGAAAACCCAATATGTCTTACATTCGTGTTTTTGGATGTAAATGCTTTGTACATAATAATGGAAAGGACAACTTAGGAAAATTTGATGCTAGAAGTGATGAGGCTATTTTTCTAGGATATGCCTTAAGTAGTAAAGCTTATCGTGTTTACAATAAGCGAACAATGTGTGTCGAGGAAAGTGTCCATGTTATATTTGATGAGACTAACTCCTTGCAGGAACATAGTCATGATAATAACTTTGAAATTGGTTTGACTCGTCCTCAAGAGTCTGATCATTGTGATGAGGAACTAACCCCTGCAGGAAAAGAGAAGAAGATAGTTTCTGATCCTGATAACCCTGTGCCTGATCCTCCCGGGGAACAAACAACAGGATAAACTCAGGAAGATGAAGGAGCTCCTGAACCTGAAGAAGATCAAGTGAATCAACCACCTCAAGAAACTTAAGAAGCAACCAGGAGATTTGATCCAAAGCCTTGGAAACACCAAAATTCTCATCCCTTAGAATTAATTATAAGTGACATTGATAAGGGAACTCAAACGAGATCCCAAATGAAGAATATTTGTGCTTTTTCATGCTTTCTTATCTATGACAGAACCTAAGGATCATATGGAAGCACTTAAAGAGGCTGATTGGATTAATGCTATGCAAGAGGAACTGAATGAGTTCCAGAGGAACAAGGTCTGGCACTTGGAGACTAAGCCAAAGAACCAGAAAGTTATCGGACTTAAGTGGGTCTTTAGGAACAAGCTCGATGAACATGGAACAGTGGTAAGGAACAATGCCAGACTTGTAGCCAAAGGGTACAATCAACAAGAAGGTATTGATTTCGATGAAACCTTTGCTCCCGTTGCTAGGATAGAAGCAATTAGAATTTTGATTGCCTTTGCTGCCTTTATGGGATTTAAGTTGTACCAAATTGACGTAAAATGTGAATTTTTTAATGGCTTTTTACTTGAAGACGTCTATGTGGAACAACCTCCCGGATTCGAAAATCCCGATCTTCCAAATGAGGTATATAAGCTTGATAAAGCTCTTTATGGGTTGAAACAAGCTCCTAGATCTTGGTATGAAAGGTTGTCAAAATTCTTGCTTTCACATGATTTCATAAGAGGTAAAGTTGATAGAACCTTGTTCCTTCGATCAAAAGGAACAGACATATTTGTAGTCCAGATTTATGTTGATGATATAATATTCGGTGCTACTAATGATCTTCTTTGTAAGGAGTTTGCTGATCTTATGAGTAGCGAATTCGAAATGAGTATGATGGGAGAGTTGAACTTCATTTTGGGATTGCAAATCAAGCAAACTGAAAGAGGAACAATGATCCATCAACAAAAAAATGTCAAGGAACTACTGAAGAAATATGGACTGGAACAATCTAAAACCAACCACACTCCCATAGGAACAGGAACAAGGTTAAATGAAGATTCAAATGGTAAGTGCGTAAATGAGAAGCAATATAGAGGTATGATTGGTTCATTACTTTACTTAACTGCAAGTAGACCCGATATTGCTTTTAGTGTTGGTTTATGTACACGATTCCAATCAAATCCCAAAGAATCTCACTTAACGGCAGTTAAGAGAATTCTTAGGTATTTGAAGGGAAGCGATGACTTATGTTTGTTCTATCCTCGAAGTGATGTTTTTTTACCTAGTAAGCTATTCGGATGCGGATTATGCTGAAGACTTGGTTAATCGCAAGAGCACATCAGACATTGTCCAGTATCAAGGAACAAGCTTGGTCTCATGGAGCTCAATAAAGCAAAACACTGTTGCCTTGTCCACTGTAGAGGCAGAGTATGTGGCTGCTGCTGCATGCTGTTCCCAGGTCCTTTGGATCAAGCAACAGATAAGAGACTTTGGTATTAAATTTAAGTGTGTTCCTATCTATTGTGATAATACTAGTGCAATCTGCATTTCTAAGGATCCAGTTCATCATTCAAGGTTCAAGCATATTCACATTAGGCATCATTTCCTTAAGGATAATGTAGAAAAAGGTCTTGTTGAAGTTGAATTTTGTCCAACAGAAAATCAAATAGCTGACATATTGACTAAACCACTTCCTAGAGAAAAATTTGAGAAAATTCGCTTAGAGCTAGGGATGATTAGAATTCATTAAGTGTGCTACTTCAAATGAAACACTTAGTCACAAGATTGCAATAAGTGGCCAGCAATATTTTGTGAATTTATTCATCCATTACACAGTCATTGTAAAGGACTCACACTAGTCTTCATAATACTCCCCTTATTGTCCATGCATATACATGAGCAAAAATAGTAAGGTCTATGTACATATAGCTTGAACATGTAACATGCATTTGTTCACACCTTTTATTCTTTTTATTTTTTCCACGAAAATATTATCTTCATTTTATTTTATTCTATTTTCTTTTCCATAAATTTATTATCTTTTTCATTCATCCCCCACAAATAAATTTTCTTGGCAACGCTTCACCAGCGTTCATATACAAACCAGAAGATAAATAAATTCAACGGATTTAAAGAAGGAAGGGAAAAGCCACATTTAATTTCTTTTTCACCATCCCCAATAAATCTACCCCAAATAAAAACCCATCACATCAAATCAAACTTACACGGCAAATTCACCGTTTTTACCCTAAAACCATTAACTCTGCAAAACCACTTTTCTCTCTCTCTCTCCAAAACCTCTCAACTTCATCTTCTTCACCTAAACCCTCAAATGGCTCCCAAACGAAAAACATCCGATGATATCAAGAATTTTCCGGCAGAAAAATCTTCACCTCTGGGGGATTACAACAAGAGTGAGAATGAATCTTTAAATACTAATGAAGATTCCCTGGGTTCTCAAGACCATTCGGCTGAAAATGAGGTAATTTCGCCAAAGGAGGAAGATTTGGATGATGCTGAAACAGAGCAAGAAAAGGAACTCTTGGTTCCTACAAAAAGGGGTAAGAAATCTAAGTCTTCCAAATATATCATAGGGTTTTGCGTTGATTTTTCTTGGTGCAAGAAAATTAAGTGGGGTCAGTTTCTTGATCTTGTTAAGTTTGAAAAATGGGTTAAAGTGTTAAGTTTTGATGAGGGTCTTTATGAGAGTGAGATGAGTGAGTTCATTTCTAGTTTTGAAAATACCGAGGGTCTGTGCATTAGTGTAGTTAATGGTAAATTGGTTAAGTTTACCGAAAAGAATTTGGGTGAGTGGTTTGAGGTACCAACTGAAGGGTACAAGGACTATGTAAAGAGTAGAGCCAAACTGAATGTAAATGGTGCTTCTAATTCTACCATTTTGGGTTATTTTGGGGGTAAGGATTCTGACCTGTCCCTAGATAAAAAAGATCTCTCTCCATATCACAAATTTCTGTTTCATCTTGTTTGGCGCTTCATAATGCCAAGGACATCCAAGAGGACTCAAGCGAGCCTCATGGATCTTTCATTAATGTTTTGTCTTGCCAAGAATATAAAAATAAACTTTCCTGCTTTAATGATCTCTCATCTTTCCTACTGTATTACCCACAACACAAAAGTTGGGTATGCAAACCTCATTTCTGTTATCCTAAAAAAGAACCAAATCAAACTCCCTTCTAGCACCTCCTTTGATTTAGAGCCTGACAACTATTTGACCAAGGACACTTTATCAAGGCTGTCTCTGAGGGTACAGGGTGGGAAGTTAGAGTTTGAGGTTGCAGAACCTAAGGGAAAGGTAGATACTGGGAACAAGAGGAAGTTTGAGGAGGAGGTCAGTGCTGAAGGGCCTAGGTCAGTGAGGAAGAGTCAAAGGATTGCTGTGGCCAAGGCTCCTAAGGATCAGGGTCAGGGTGCTGTTCATATTGATCTGGAGGAGGATCAGGTCACTCCAGGATCACAGGCTGTTGATTTTCCCCTTCTCTCCACTGCTGGTCTCCATTGAATTCTACATTCAATTCAGGAGTCTCTGTCCGTCCTGCACACAAAGGTCCAGGGTGTTGAAGCCAGGATTGCCAGAGTTGATCTTCAACAGGAGCAAATCCTACCAGGGGTGAAGAAAGGAGAATCTGCAGTACGTGAGAAGATTGACGTTGTGGTCGCTTCTTATGTTGTTCGCCCGAAACCCTAATCTTGTGGAGAAAGATTATTTATTTAATCTAAATCAAGATATTATTTTATGCACTTTGAATGTTTATCATATGGTATATTTAATGTTCTAGTAACTTAGAATCTTTGAAATAAAAGATTCTCCAAGTTATTAGATATTTTGTTGCTGTTGTTATTGCTTGAAAATCAATTGGAATAGGCGTGGCATAAAATGTGGAGCTTAACTGCTTGAAGCTCTCCAACAAACTCAACCAACTCGCTGATTTTGTGCCCACTAACGGATAGTAGAGGCCGTTTATTTTTGTTGCAATAAACGTGGAGAACGTGCAGCGTATTTAAGCCATGATCTCAATAACATTACAAGCACTCATCTAGGAAAACGTGGAGCATTACATATCCAGAAGAAGAAGGAATTGCAGCAGCTATAAAAGGGAGAATTTACTTGAAGAAAACGAATAACTTTCTTGAGCGAAAAATTGAAATTTACTTAGAAAGTTTTCTTGTAATTTTCTCTCATATTCAATATACTTATTATTGTAATATTCATAGTGTTTGGGTGCGAGAAAAATTAGAGAATATTCTTGTAATCAAGAGAGAAAAAGAAAGAGAGAAAAGAGAAGACTTCGAGTGAAGTCAAAGTGAGTGTCATCAGTTCAGGGGGAACTGGATGACTGGGAACAAGTTCCTAGAGGAACAGAGAGGGTCCATTAATAGGTTGTAAAAATATCGAGTCTTTTGGCCTATTATAGTAAAGAGAGTTTGATTCAAAATTCCTCGTGGTCAAGGTTTTTCTTCCTATTGGGCCTATAAGTTTTCCTTGTAAAAATCTCGTGTGTTTGTCTCTTTCACATTTAAGATTATTTTAATTCCGCAATATAATTCGAAAATTTCCCCTCAACTACAATTCACTCCCCTCTTGTAGTTGGTCTAGTGTTCATACTAGAATAACAAGAGTGATTCGTATTGATCTACTTATGAGATGTTAAAATCTTCTTTTTATTAGAAATGGTTACACTTAACACATAAGCTTATTGATTTCAAATCTTATATATCCCACAATTTATGTACCATTGGTGTGATGCTTTTTTCTAATTCCTCGTATATATTTCATAGGAGACATACCTTGGAAGGTGGAATGGGTCGACCGGGATTGTTAGCCATGATCGCGTCAACAATACGTTGAATCCTTGAGTTGGAGTCGGAAGGTCCGCCACTCCAAACAAAGTCATAGCACGGACGGCGTACACTGAACTCCTCGCAAGGCGGTATCGGCTCCGAGAGGAGGTTGTACGGCGGGTCAGACATGTCACGAAATGTGGGATCTACGTTAGCAATGGCATGGCCTATCTTGTCCAGCGCAAACATTAGGAAGATAAAGAAGAAAGTAAGAAAGAATAGTTGGAACAAGGCGTACTTATTCCTCCCTGCCACCCACATATTTTTCTTTAGAAGCGCCTTGATTTGCTGCATTAGCAGCGGGATCCCGCTTCTTAATTGCATCTTTTATTCCACAAATATCATCCAAACCCAAATCCCAAATAATGAAAACAAGGAAGAACAAGAACCGTTTCAGTTTAATATATGGAGGGTATATATACATTTATTAAGTGGACTAGCTACATTTTAGCCATTTATTATATATAGTAAAGCATATGAGAATATATAGGAGAAAATATAGAAGAACCATATATGTAGATTCATCATAAAAAATTTGCAGATCTCTCGTAGTAAAATTAGGAGAAAATATAGAAGAACCATATGTCCATATGTAGTATATCTCTCATATATTCTAGATCTCTCATAAACAATTTGCATGGCCACTAGAAACGTAGGTTGACAAAAACCATATATATAGTAGTAGAAAAACGTGGAAAAATTGTTGGTTACTTTAGATCTTTCTAGGAGAAAATATAGCAGAACAAATGAACAGTTCTCTTCAATTTTTCTTCAAACTTGTTAATTCCCCTCCAATCTTCCTAAGGGTGTGAATCACATTTTGTTGGGTCGTTTGTTTATAATCTTGAAGGCATGGAAGTCTCAACGAATGGTCGTGCAAGCTTTGCTACTCAGGCAGATGCATTGTTTAGAAAATCTCTTATATATCAGGTACACTGTTTCATATTTTCTCTAGGAGCATCTTCGTACAATGGCATATTGAACTGGGAAAATTCACCTTTAAATATCTCAAGTTTGGGTGTTTCTCATATTTATCCAAATTTTACTCTTATTTATGAATCAAGTCCAAGTATTGTATAAGACATGTTATGAATTTAAAAATGGAAGAAATGTTACGTATGGTAAATGAGAAGGCTTCTCATTGCATCGCTAATACATTTCCTCTGTTTCTATATAGTTGCTCTAATTTGACTTTCTAGTTTGTCAACACACAACTTTGGACATTAATATCTTTAATAATGTATTTGTAAAAATTATAAAAAGTTTTTATTATGAAAATTTTCATTGAAACAGATTCAACAACATTCCATATGATCATTTTTGTTTTGGTATATTAGTAAGAAAAATATGGTCGATGTCGGGTGTATGAATAGTCTGAAAATCTAAAGAACTGCACTAAAAAAGAAATTGAAGAAGTATATAAGTAGCACCGAGTCGGGTACAAAAGTTTTTGGTACGGGGATCTTACCTACTAAGTATTTCGTCGTGCTTCATAGTTGCATACCATTGCATGACATGACTAATCATACAGACTTATATAAAGGGAAATTTATGATTAATTGTGGTTTTAATTGGAATGCAGAAACGAAACAAGTCACAGAACTGCTGCCTGTTAATAACCCCATTGGTAATAGTAGCATTATGTGGATTTTTGGAACGTTATATGAAGGACATAAGTAGTGGAGGCACAAACAAAGATTCTAAGATGACGGAGGAGATAAGGGACCCCTTTGCTTGGCCACCAGCCCTGGATATTCCTTCCGACACCACACGAGCTGTCCGTTTCAAATACATGCCTTTCAGTGACTTGCCGCCTCCTTCGTGTCGAGACGCCCACAATTGCCCTGTCTCTTTGCTCTTCACAGGCACCAATCGATCCTTTGTTATGAGTACGTTCACCATTTATCTATCTATTGACACCTACTCGTCCAACTTTATTCAGTGTTTTGTTACACTTTGATTTTCACGCTCTTCATTATTATGTACAGTTGACTATTTGAGACGATTTTTTTCTTACTTAATTGGCATTGATCATTAGTCTAGTCCCACAAATATATTCCCTCCATTTTTCTAGTGTTGCAATGTTTTGAATTATAAATTATAAGTATGGGATTTGCTAGGACGGGAAACAAGCTATTACGATTGTTGTTACTATAAAGCGGAAAAATAGGGAGATTTTAGAATATAATTCAAAGCCACGTGCCCTAATGATTTGTTTTCTCATATTTTCATCTATATATATATGTGTGTTTTTATGATTAATAGATATATGTATTAACTTTTGTAACAATAGTTAAAAATCTATAATAAAGATATAAATGATCAAAGTTTTGTATTGGTAAATTTGAAAATCAAAATGTTGCAATAAAATAAATAAATGAGGTATAATCTTGTTAGATTCGTTTCAATTTGTGTGACTAAAATACCAGCTTTCATAGATTTTTAGAGTATGTTGGCATGTTACATTGAGTGGGTTAGTCTTTGTACTTTCCCATATTATTCAAGTTGGTACTAACCTAAGATTCCAAAGAAATACAACTTACTCGATTGTACTAGTACTAGTATTTTAACTTAATCTCTTACAACCATATGTGGTCCAATAAATGAAAGTTACCTGATTATTGTCTGTGAAATGTTAATGACAGGTTTGGCAGAGAAAATGAATCCCCCAGTGTCTGCAGGAAACCCTTCTGATATGGATCGTTTAGTCTTGGTAAACATGAATATTTGTTTCAATCTCGTTGCATTTTTATGGACGACGTACACTTCCGAGTTAGTATGATCAATAAATAGGGCATTGCATGATTGCATCATGCCTTTGGCCTTTGCTGGCTAATTAATTGCTGAACTTTATCTAAAATTCTGTACTAGGCAACATCAGTTAAATTTCCTCAGGCGAGTTATCTGATGGATCCTGCCTTCGATCCCGGATCGCCGTCACCCCTCTATTATTTACAAAGCAAGTGCAAGGCTAATTCTTCAATCCCTTATCCCTCAGGCCAAGGTACTTGAAAACCTTTTTTCTGGCTCTTGGTTACGTGCATCTTTCTTGTTTCATATTTCTATGAAAAATATATATTATTGAGCACATACTCCTTAAGCTTTTTTTTATTTTGCTACATTGTTGCTTTGGGAATGAAGCCACTAACTTTGACCGATTATTTTGATTATTTTATAATTAAAAATATAGTCATGTGTGGTCTTCTTAGATTCGTCTCATGTGTAATAAATTCATAATATCAAAATTTTTTAACTTTTACTTAAACAAAATAAGAGATGTTAATGGTTAAATAACATCTTGAAAACCGTGCAACAACGATGGCAAAAATAAAAAAAACAAAGGGAGTATATGAGAACTAAACCTCTTTTTGGTCTAGTTTATATTGCTTGTAATGAGATGACAACAACTACATATTCATGCAACAAGCACTATTTGGCCAATTCTTGGAGATTCAAAGTTCAATGTTTTTATTTCTTCTCTCAAACTTCCCATCAACTTGCTACTTGCTAGTAAAAGGTTGTGAGGCAAAATCTTGTATGAATCCGAGTTACAGTAATATATTATGCGTTTGGGGTGAGATCTTTAGTATTTTGAAAGATAACTTTTAATGCCTCACAAGATAATAAGTTATAGTAAGTTCATGAGTATTCATCTTACCTAAATATTTTTCCTGAAATACTTATACATGCATTTTGATAGTGTGGTAAGACTTGGTCTTGTATACTTAGTTCATTGTTCATTTTTTTCTTAATGTATTCAGAAGTAAAGTGCCTTGAAAATTTACACTTATGGCGGAACAGCTCGTCTGATGTCAATAAGGAATTATACAAATGCAAAGGAGGAAACAAACAACATAAGGAAGAGAACGAATTCGCAGCAGGTAGCTAGTGCCTAGTAGCCTAGTACTAATCAAAATAGTTTGATCAATACAGAAAAGATGACAATAATAATCTGAACTAGGACGAATTTATCTATTATAGTCCTCCATTTCCATAGTAATCAATGTAGTTTGACCACGTGCAGTGCTCACATAACCTACTTTGACTATGATATTCTATTGATATATTAGGACCAACATTAGGATGTATGTAAAATATCAAGAATAATTCAAGATCAATATAGTTTTCTCAACGCATATTTTTAAATTATCAACTTTATAATGTTTGATAATAGATAATTACCAGTGAAAGCTAAACATTATCATATTAATTAATTAATATGGGACGAAAAGAAAAAGAATATAAATTATCTCATAATAATGCGAAGCTATGGAGGTGCCTATCTAAAATGATTTGAAATTATTCTTAAACGGAGAAGGATGTGAATGTTTTTTTTTGCATATTTTTTTAAGCTAAATGTGCATATTTTTATTATGATCAATTTTAGTCAAAATAGAAGAATCGTTCATTTAGCTATTGAACTAAATTTGATGCAATTGGTTGTAGATGTAGAACTCAAATCTCCTGTGACATCGCAAAAAGATATTCAACAAAAAAAAATCATCAACAAATCAATTTTCCATGTGAAATTAAAAACAAGCACCTTAAACCCAAAAAATGGGCACCAATAATCCAATATATGGGTCAAAAATTCTCCATGAGAGAAAGATGAAGATCTATTGTAATCAATTACTTTAAAATAGATATAGACACGAGAAAGGGGTGTATATTCATCCAAAGGGATGGTGGTATCCCCTAGGACTCTACATTTAAACAGAAAACTAGGGTTTCTAAAGAAAGAAGAGAGAAGATTGGAACGGGAGAGAAGAGACTGAGGATTATTAGTTCAACATTCCTTTTTGCTCTTTAATTACAGTTAATCCTTTGTCCCATTTTGTGTCTCATCTTGTGTTCTTATCCCTTCTTGTTTCGATACATCATCAATTTTTGCTAATGTATTAGCCTTGATTTGAAGTATACAAAGTTGTTGAATTTCTTTTTATTTGGTTGAAAAGTTTTCTGAAGAATTGACTATTTAGACAGAGTATTATAATATTTTTCCGTTTGTAAATTGTAATATGGTTCTGCTCACAACTCAGAAGAGAGCATTGTATAAAATTCACTCTTTCTCACAAGTCATTAGGGTCATCTACTCATCTCATGCAGCTTAAGTTGTAGGACATGCGTTTAATTTTCTTTTTGGGGGTGGGGGGATAGCATTTGATTTTTCAGACAGCAATGGAGCCAAGTACAATATGACTTTATGGCACGAACAAACTCAGGTTACAAATTTTATGATGGGGATTACCTTTGAATACAATCGTCTACCACGGTGGCTAAATTTGGTAAGGGCGATGCACATCACAACCTGTTTTCAATATTTGTTTCTTTTGGTTTTATAGGTTTGTGTATCATTGCTAGTTTATAGGTACGAAAAGTCATATGAATGTGTGATCATAGAGGTTTTACCTATAATGAACTCAAAAGTACTTTTAACTAACAACAAAAAAAAGATATTTATAATTGACAAAAATAAAGTAGAAACCATTTTTGTAGTCTCAAACTCTCAATAGTGAGTGTCTCGGACGATGCCCCTTGCGCCATGTTGTTACTTATCGTAATATTTTGTCTGGTGAGGATAAAAAGACGTCACGACTCACGACATGATAGGTTATTGTATGTTATTTTGAAAAATAAGCCCTTAAAAGTTTGGGGATATATGGAAGCAATAACTTAAATTTTTACAAGGAATTTGAGTAAGAGTTTATGTCTACAATGTCTATTGTTATTATAGGTTCTAGGGATGTAACTACTTGTATAAGTCTTCTAATGAGATATAATTAAAAAAACATTTATTATATTTTATGTTGAAATACTAAGCAATGATGTTATGTTGGATTCATGATTCAATTATCACTTTTCATTTCAAAAGTCACGTGTTGAATGAGTGTGTCACGTGGCACATAGGCTTTCCTAGGAACGTGATACAGAGTTTGGACTTTGATTTTTTAAACTTAATAACCATGTTACCATAAATGATAAATAGTATTTAGACCTTACGACCTGAAGTAAAAATGATTGTACAAAAATTACTTTGTGCTACACCTATTTCTTTTTTTCTCCCCTTTATACTCCTTTCTCTTTTAGACAAAAAACTAGTTGTTGCCCGGGCGATTTCCCGGATCATTGTGTATCATTCGTTTATTATTTTTTATAAAATTAATTGAAATACATGCCTCAATATTAGCATATGCATTTAGATAACACATGACTACCTCCGATGCTTCATAACTTTCAATTAGTATTGAGTACCGGGTGCATTATATTTTTTGTGATGTCATCTACTTTTCGCAAAATGGGTCACTCTTTTAAGTCAAAATGAGTCATTTATAAATAAAGAATAGTTGTTCACCTTAAATGAGTCACTTGAATATAAGTAACTTGAATATAAGTAAAAGTGATCCATTTAGGACAAAAGGTTACATGGGTTTGAAGAGTAGCGTTTTTTTATCTTAAATAGATCACTTATATATAAATTTATAAGTGTATATTTAAGACAAATAGTTAACCGCGTCTCACAAACTCATATCATACAATAATGGATGATGGATCGGTCCTTTAAATTAGTTGATTCAACACGACAAAGTTTGTAATATAATTTTTTGGGTCATATATAAAGACACGTTACATTTCAGTTCCTATCTATACATTGATTGAAATCATGTAAAAGGCTAAGCATAAATTAAGATTTGGTGGGCTCGTTAGAGATTTTTATAATGCACCAAAGTTGATTTGATGTTTTATTATCACTATTATGATAAACGGAAATTTGATAGGTAATATAACTTGTAACATGGGGATATATTAGTTTATTACTCATAAACTCATTTACTTGATAAGTCAATTAATGTAGGAGTCAAATTGGTGTGTCAACTTAAGAAGCATAATTACTTCTACTTACAATAAAAAATCAATATGAGCTTGTAGATGAGTTGGTTAGTGTATTTGTATCTCGGAGAGAGAGGTTGTGGGTTCGAGTCTTAACACCTACATTTTTTATTGTTAATTTGTGTTAATTCTTAGGAGGGGGAAACGTGTGGCAAAGCGAGCATTTGTTTGTCTTGAGTTTTTAGATATGTATATAAATTGCAAAATCTAATACTTCAGTGTAATAATTACATGTGCAGGCATCAAATGCGTACCTTCAAGTGTTGCAAGGACCTGACACGCAGATGCTGTTTGAGTTCATTAAAGAAGTGCCAACCATTATTAGATTAGATGCCAGAGTTCAAGGGGTGTTGGATTTTCTCTTGCGTATTGCAAGCTTTGGATTACTTATTTACCCAGCAACCGTAAGTATCCAAATATTTACTGATGTCTATGCTACCAACTAATGAAAAAGCGTTGCAATTTGCAAACGGTTATCTTAAGACATATTTTTGGAAATTATTGGAGATACATATAACCTTGTGTTTTCGATCATTTTTAAAAAATAACCCCGACGCTTTCACATCTATCTCAAGTAACTCAACTTGTAAAACGTAGTGAAGCTTAACAATTTTGTAGATGACGTTACAAAGGCAAAAAGTACTATATTTCCTCCGTTCTGTTTTAAATGAAATATTGGGTGAAGTGACACTATTCATTGATCAATTTTGACTCCAATTTATCGCCATTATATAAAGAAAAACATAGTCAGGTGGGATCTTGTTAGATTCGTCTCGATGCTTACTATCAAATTATAACTTTTTTATATTTTTTACGTGTGCACAATTAAAGATATTAATGATTAAAGAAGCGCGTTGGGTTGCTTGAAAAAACAAACGTTTCATTTAAAACGAACGGAGGAAGTATAATGTTTTGTAAAGTGTTTTTAGGCTGCTTTTAGACGTAAATATTATGTTTTCGAAAAGCTAACTTTAACTTAAATTTTGAGTCAATGGCAGCTTTTGAAGGTAGAACCTAATTCATTCATGTTCCATTACTAAAACCCAACAGCTAAATTTTATTGAACACCCATTGTTTCAAGCTTTATTTTGAGTGCTAACGTCTTACGTATAACAACAACTATGATCGCTAACAACTAAAGTACTTAGCTATAGTGTTTGATTGATTTTTTTTTGTGTTAACTCAATGCTTTTTAACTAATTTCAGGTCTTAGTAAGCTTAATTGTGTATGAGAAGGAAAAAAATTTGCGGATCATGATGAAAATGCATGGGCTTAGAGACACGGCATATTGGGCAATTACTTATTTTTACAGTCTCATCATATCTGTTCTCTTCGTTCAGTTCTTTGTCATTGCTGGAAAAATATCAGGTAATCAAATATAGTATGTCTTGCCGAAAACCGCATTACAATAGTCAATAATATTATGGTAAAACCACCTCACTTTATGTCCCAAAAAAGTCATTTTGCAAGTTAAAGGGGTTATTAAATAACGGATCACCTTATACCTTAAAGGGGTTATTTTTACTTTAAGTGATCTCTTTAGAATAACAATTTACTCTCGTCTTACCTTGTAATTCAAACAACTCTAATTTTACCTTGTTGTCACCTCAATTTGTGCTTTGTTTATGAAGCACAGCATAAACTTGCTTATTCAATTTGCAGGTCTAACTTTTTTCACCAAGAATGACTACACCCTTCAATCTGTCTTCTATTTCATCCATGTGAACTGGCAAATTTCATTTGTTTTTGTAATTGCTGCACTTGTATCCACTGTCAAGACTGCTCAAGGTTTGATTTTCACACGCTTTAATATTTTTTTTTTCTTAATTTTAAAAAAAGTTTCAACTATACTTGTTTTTTTTTCTTCATCATGATCATGCTTTTACATATTTTCAGTGATTAGCTCGTCGTACATGATGCTGGTTTGTGTTTTGTCATTATTTGTTGCTGGAAGATGTATTGAATCCACTGATATTTCTAGTAAGTAGACTCTACTAGACCTCATTCTATACTTTTCTTTCTGCTAATTGTTTCTATATATATATATTTTCCTCAACAATATTACAATACTTTGACTTTTGCAGTAATTATATACAAATTTCATATCTTATATCTTATCAAAATTTATTAGACCGGAACTTATCTTAACTTCTTAGACGTGAAAGTTGTGTTTTTTAGGTGAAGAGAATGCACCTTATGAGATGTCCTCTTCTAACCTCTCTTAACCTCTCTTCTTGATTCATTCCGCAATCCGGAAATCATGTCAAATGCAAGTGTAATCCGTTACCATTTTAGGAAATATGACAACTTTTTCATGACTATTCTTCTGGATTGGATGCAAAATATTTATTTACAACAACGGTACCTTAGTCTTCGACATGTTATGAACAGCAGGATATAACAAAAGTGCTGCTCTCTTCATCAATCTTTCTGTAATATATTACGTATATCTCTGATTTTTCAGGCAATGTGGTACTTTTAGTAGAGATATTTCCTGGGTTTGCACTATATCGAGGGGTATACGAATTCCAAAAATATGCTACATTTGCTAGGAATGGTGCTGAATTTGGAATGCGGTGGAAGAACTTGAGTGACCCAGGCAATGGAATGAAAACAGCTCTGATCATCATGGTTACCGAGTGGGCGGTCATGCTTTTGTTAGCATATTATCTAGATCAGGTTGTATCTACTGGAAGTGGGAGGAGAAAGAGTCCCTTCTTTTTCTTACCTACCTTCAGAAAGAAGCCTACTTCCCAGCAAAGTATGCAAAGAAATAGTTCTCAAGTTTTGCCTGGCAATAATCAGACTGATGTGGAACAGGAGGTATTGTTTCATTCAGAACAGCTTCCATACCCCCCCCAAATCTGCGGCAGAGTGATAAACCTCTATTAGTTAGAGGGCACCTTGCCCACTATCGGGGATAATGTTGTAATTTTGGCATATTAACAAACACAAACAGAGGTTGAATTGTAAATAACATGTGTATAAGATACACAAACAGGTGTTGATGTATAGATAACAAGTGTTTTAAACACACAAACATGGGTTTTCATAAAAATAAGGTTGCATTTTTTCGAGGAAAAAGCTGGCAAAAACGCGCAAATCGAGACAACTTTTACTTTTTGTCAGAAATCACAGTCTGACTTTTTGACAAAAGTTACACTAAATTCACACCAACAAGGGTTGTTTTGTAAGTAACAAGTGTCTCAAACACATAAACATGGGTTGGTTTATCAATAACAAGTGTTTTTGATACACAAACATGGGTTTATAAATTACAACATTGTCCCTGATAGTGGGCAAGGTGCCCTCTAGCTGATAGTGTTTTATCACTCCTCAAATCTGCGTTACTCAGACTCAAGTTCTCATGTGGGGCACGAATATGTGTCCTAGTGTCGGACTAACTTTTTTGTGTAATATTTGGCCAAAAACGAAGTGTCAAAGTGTCTATATCCATGTATGAGTATCAAGGATCCAACACAATACTTACAATAGCCCCCCATGTCATCAACTATAAAGCCAAGGTTTTGCATCTTTTTTGTAGGACTTAAACTTTGTTTGGTGATTTGGTATTTGCCATAAATTCAATTGGATTTCGGCTTTTGTTTGTTTATTTTATGTGGTCAATCAACCAAAAAGAATTTGTTTAGTATATGGCTTTTCTTTGCAAAAACGATGAGGCTGAACTAGACCTGCTTTTTGTTGTTGGCTTTTTTGCTTTTTTGCTCTGAAGTTAATTGATTTGCTTGTAAAAAGGTAGCAATTAGCAACTGATTCCACCAAGCAAGTGAACACAAGACCATTATATATTGATAATTCTATTGGATTACTCTTATAAATCCCAATTCCCAAATCAACAATATGTGTTCAATGTTTTCTGACAGAGACAAAAGGTAGAACAGTTAATGAAAGAAGGAAGCAGAACGCACACGGCTGTCTGTGACAATATAAGGAAGATTTACCCGGGAAGAGATGGAAATGCAGCAAAGGCCGCAGTTAAAGGATTGTCTCTTGCTTTAGAAAGGTCGGAGTGCTTTGGCATGCTTGGCCCAAACGGTGCAGGAAAAACCTCATTCATCAGCATGGTCAGTATAATTTCACTCTATATCTATGTTCTGTTTGTTATATAATCCTTTCAAATGGGGGCATAATGGCGTAATAACATACATCAATTAATTTGTCAAGGCATTAGTGATAAATAAAAAAAATGAAGAGACTCTTATGTATTATGCTATAGTTAACTTCTTATATATCCCCATAGATGATTGGTCTCACAGAGCCAACTTCAGGCACGGCATATATAGAAGGTTTAGACATAACAACTCGTATGGATGAAGTATACACTTGTATGGGAGTTTGCCCTCAGTTTGAGTAAGCCCAAGTCTTGCTCTTTTGCTTTAAAGGAAATATTAATCAGTTGATCATACTTCATCTCCTTAACAGTATATACATTTACTTATTATAATCATGTAATGTTCCAACTTCTTTTGCCCCTGCAGCTTGCTGTGGGAAACACTTACTGGAAGGGAGCATCTATACTTTTATGGTAGACTTAAGAACCTTACAGGTTCTACATTGACAAAGGTACTTTGTTTGTCCTTCAGTAAACAAAAGAGGGTTAATTAAATATAGTTGCATCTAAGAAATCAGCATGAGTTGCTAAAACAGGTGGTTAAAACTGTTTTGTGCACCTTCTCTTCTAAAGAATGCCATTATTCACCCTACCCCATTATGTTGTACAGGCAGTTGAAGAGGCTCTCAAAGAGGTGAACTTATTCCATGGTGGTATTGCTGACAAACATGCTGGCAAGTATAGTGGAGGCATGAAGAGAAGGCTTAGTGTCGCTATATCACTAATTGGCGATCCAAAGGTTGCTTATATCACTTAGTTATACCTTTTCTTTTTTACAAGTTCTTTTAAGTCACTGATCCTTTATTTAGTTTTATGCTTACTTATTGGGTCAAAGTGTATATGCTAATACTAATTTCTTGGATTTTCTGAAGATTGTTTACCTGGATGAACCAAGTACTGGACTAGACCCAGTTTCCAGAAATAGTCTATGGAGTGTTGTGAAGCGTGCAAAGCAAAATCGAGCAATTCTTCTTACGAGTAAGTATTTTGTCCCATCTTCTTTGAAAGGAATACATCAAACTTCTCTGATCAAAGATCCATATACATGATGCTAAAGAAAGACTAGAAAATTTGGCAAGTTTTGACACTTTTTTTGTTTGACTTCTATCAGCTCATTCAATGGAAGAGGCTGAGGCTCTCTGTGATAGACTAGGAGTTTTTGTAGATGGAGCTCTGCGTTGTGTAGGAAATCCAAAAGAGGTAATGTCCTTGGTGTTATATTTTGTTTTCTTTTCAACTTGACTTTCCTATTTCAGCTAAATCTAGTTTTGTTAAGTTTAAACTTTGGAGAATTTCAATATTTAGTCCAGCAAATTTCATTTCAAAGCTATTACCCTGTTGGTTTCTTTCTTGTGTACCTAAAAAACAATGGTTGTTTATATATGGTGTACAACAGCTGAAAGGTAGATACGGAGGTTACTTCATCTTTACAATGACTACAACGTCAGGTAAAAACGATGCAGAAGTGGAGGATATGGTGGTGAGCCTCTGTAGGAACGCTGTGAAAACCTACCATTTGGGTGGTACTCAAAAGTTTGAGCTACCAAAGCATGAAGTTCGTCTTGCTGATATTTTCCAGCTTGTTGAAAATGCAAAGAGTAAGTTCCCTGTTCAGTCTTGGGGTCTGGCAGACACCACTCTCGAGGATGTCTTCATTAAGGTCACTCGTCAGGCACAAGCTAGATCTTCTGATGAGTAAAGTTTTTTCAGTTGTCCCCCCTTTCCGTCTACATGTTTCAGTTTTTAGTATATCCTCAGAAAGAAGTGTTAGGGTATCATCTACAGTGTAGGATGCCACCTTTTTTTTTCTTTTGTAGTTTTCTTCATGATGGGGTGCTTTAGAATCTCCCACTTTTCCATGTAAATGAAGGAACTGTACATTGCTTGTGATGATAGTTGTAAGCATTTTAGATTAACAATATGACTGCGACATATATAACATCTGAAGTTATCAGTTTTGGAGTGAAACTAGCCATAAATCAGACATTTAGCCCTAACCTTAAAGAAAATTTGTTGTTTTACAATTGTACTAAGGATCATGAACTTGAATATGAATCGAAGCTAGTTTGGGACAGTTAGTACGGATCAATCACCCTTCCCACAACTCCTCGTGACTGGCCCAATGACCTTGGATGAGCCACAGGGAGGATGTGGCTCGGTTGTACATTAGGAGGAACTGGCATCTCTGTTGAATATCCAGAAATGCAGAGTGCACCTGAGTCATTATGTTCCCAATGCACTTCAACCATAACGCCTCGAGGATTCTCTGCAGTCTCTGAACCTGGAATTGCTACATATCTAGCTCCCTCTGGTATCTGCAGTGCTAGGAAATTCCAACATATATTAACTGCAGATTAATCTTTGCATTTTTGGTTCATCCAAGAAATGTAGCTTTAACATCTATAAGGGTTTAAAAACATAATTGAACTTGCCTGAACTAGTGTTCCTGAAGTCAAAGTAAGAGTCTCCATTCGCCCCTCAGCTATAGCAGTTTCCAACTCTGCATGCCTTGCAATATTCAGGAAAACTTCTTCCAGAGTTGTCAAGCCAAGTTGAATGTCTGCTACACCGAATTCTTGTTGTTTATCTTGGAGCTCTCCTAGAGTTGCCTGGCAAAAGAAAAACATGACCAGGCCATGAAACTTCCCACTATCCAAGGCCAACTTAATATTTTTCCAAGGCACAAATATATAATACATGATCCGTTTATGAATGTTTTAGGATTATGTATTAAGATAACTATATATACTGCATCGAAGCAATAATATTTACCTTCAGACGGGGCTCTTTCTGACGGGGAATCACAAATGTAAGATATGCATTGCTCTCTTCCTTTGGGGAGACTCCCAAATGCTGTAAGAACCAGTAAAATTAAAGCAAGTTGCCGCTGCAAAGCGAATAAGACCTAACATATTTTTCCAGAACTTACATGTCTAAAGAACTCCTTTACTGTCTCCTTAGAAGCTGCATTTTCTACCGAGTTGCCATTTATGAAGCTCAAGTTAGCGATAAAACCAGTCCCAAACCGTGACTTCAATCTGACCGACGTCCCAATACAGCGGAGTCTCCCCTTAGCCATGATACCTATTCGATCCCCTAATATGTCGGCTTCTTCCATTGAGTGTGTTGTCAGAATCATGACCCTTCCCCTCTTTGCATTTTCTATAATGTCCCATACATGCCTCCTGCTTATTGGATCCATACCTGTACTCTACAATTGTAACAAAAATAAATGTCACATAACTTTATCAATAATCTCTAATAATGGAACATATTTGTAATACTATCTACTATGTAATAATTCCTCCATTTTCTTAAGTTTTATTCACTTGCCTATTTCAAATTTAAAGTTAGAACATGTTGACCATATTTTGTAAGAAAAATATAATTTCATCTGTGAAGTTGGTAGATTCTTTTTGTGTATTTACAAAATATCAACTTCTAATATTTTTACGATTACATAACTCAAGATTAATGGTCAAAGTTGGGGAATAGTACCCTGCAGATTCCAACTAAGTAGAACTTAAAGTAATAGAGTGAGTAAGTTCATTTTACCGGTTCATCCAATATAACTAACTTTGGGTCACCAAGGAGAGCAGATGCAACACTAAGCCGGCGCCTCATTCCTCCACTGTAACTACCAGTTCTCACTTTGGCTGAATCTGTTAGTCTCACCTCCTCCAGAGATTTCTTTACAACCTTGTTTACCATGGAAAGAAATACTGCTCTTCACTTAATGGAACATAATGTAAGATAAGTATGTCCTTCATCAAAGTCTAGAACAAACCTCTTTGATTGATGCAGGCAGTAGGCCTTTTATCATAGCAAATAGTCGAAGATGCTCTTCACCGGTTAATACATTCCAAAGAACATCAAACTAAGAGAAAGAAATCACTGAAAATGCATGAGACTCTTTTCTTTACACAAAACAGGAGAAGAATGCATGAGAATCAAATTACTTTTTCTTCTTACAACATTGTAAGGATCCGAAAAAGGTAATACCTGCGGACAGACACCTACAATTTTCCGAATGTTTGACATTCCAACGGAATCTCTGATGGAATTTCCGCAGATTATTGCTGTACATGTACAATTAGTTATTCTAGTCAAAGTCATTTGAAATGTATGGTTTAGCAAGAAGAAAAACTTAGACAGGTGAAAGATAGTCAGACAGTTTATACCATCTCCTGCTGTCACCGATGTTATGCCAGTCAAACAATTGATTGTAGTAGTCTTTCCAGCTCCATTTGGTCCCAAGAGACAAAAGAGTTGATCCTTTTCCAAATTCAAGTACAATCCCTGATTGAAATAAGCACAAAAATAGTTTTATTTTTTTTGGTATGCAAAGAGCCATAGAGGCTAATGATGGAGATGGGACTCGATCCCAAGTTTCAAGTATCAACCTTACAAGACTCTACAATATAAGCTAGCTCGTCTCCACAATATAACTGAAAGATTTAGATTACAGGTGATCTGACAAGGAAGAAAGTTTCCTCATCTCATTCTGTAAGTATGCCAAAACTCAAGATTCCCCTTCTACACTTTTTAGTTTTCATTTAAGGTTGTGTTTGGTCAGACAGTACAATTTCAATGAAAATGAAGGACTTTCTGAAAGAACATTTTCTAAGCAAGAACATAATTTTGAATTAGTTTTTATCTGTTTTGGTTCCTTATAAAAAAGTTAGAGATAGAAGAAAAAGTATGAAAATGGAGGGAAGAGTACATATGGATGGAAAGAAGAAAGAGACAAGTAAGGAAAAGGGAGGTAAATATGACATTCCTTTCTTTAGTTAATAAGAGAACTACTATTGACCGTTTAAAACTATTTTCCTTGAAAATATTTTCCTCTGAACCAAAATCCTTTAATGTTAAAATTGGGTTCAAAAGCCGCCAGTAGCTAATGATTTCTTGATACAAACAACTAGCAGAGTATGTCTCTTGGCAATTGAAAATACTCCATTGAACTCGTTGGATTAGGGTGTCTAGGAAGAGAAAGTTGGTACCTTGATGGCATTGAAAGGATCAGTTCTGTGACATTTACAGCAGCAACCTAAATTTAATTTTCCAGGATAAATCTTGACTAGACCGCGGATCTGAACAGCAATGTTAGGATCAACTTCATCTGATCTCATTTGTTGCTTCACAGCATTTTCCTCCTCGAGCACATCTGTGTCATCCGGAGTAATATTGTCAAGTGCAGAAGTGGAATTGCAATAGCCACATATACCACCTAAACAAAGATATTATGAGGAAGAGGTTAGTAAAATCCTTTAACAACTATACTATGTGTATCAAGAAAAGCTCAAGATACTGTACCTTGAGGGTTGTTTCCTCCTATTCCTGCCCAATATCTTGGATTTAGAAAGTAGAGTAGTGATTTCCTCGTACCATTAGGGCTCGGTAATACATTATCCAAGTACAGCGCCACAAGGAACCACAACAGAAAAGTATATATGAGCCGCATGTAGACATCATTCTGCACAAACATGCACATGCACATGCACATGCACCCAAGAATCAGTACTTGGCCTTTTTCTTAAGTGTTGTTAACACCCAATTCTTACAACTTGGATTTATTTAAGACAAATATGTAACTTGGAACTATGGTTTCTGGTAGGTAAACATATATACCATTGTCAAGAAACAATCAGATTGATCACGAGGACACTTTGCTCGTTTACTCCAGCTAATCTCAGCACTATTATGTGATTCAGTTGCATTGATGAGCATCTGAAGTGCATGTGAAAGCAGACTTGGTGGGAGGAAATACAAGATCGTAGATTTCTTAGACGGATCAATTGCTTGAGCTGTAAACTGCAACATCAAATTTATACATTAACAAAACATAGAGAAATTAGAAGTATTAGAATATTGTGCTCTAAAACTTAGAATGCTGAAATTACCTGTATGATAACTCCAATCAGAAAAATCCAGAATCCTGCTCTAAATGCAGAAGATGACTTATGAAGAAAAGCAGATAGCATGAAGGCGAAACTGGTCTAGAATCAAAAACACCCAAAGAAAAGCGAGAGAAAAGTCGTGAGAAAATACTACAAGGAACAAAGCAAAAATTACAGGGAACTCATTTGGTAGACGATAGTAAATGATGGTAATGGTAATTTGTTTTTTCAAATGCAATATCGTAAAAAAGTGTCATGCCAATACCCAAACATGTGTTTTTTTTCTTTCCGTCAACACTCAGTACCACCTCTGAAATGATAGTGCATGGTAATGGAAATTTGTGAAGTAAAACAGTTATTTGGAAATAGCATTGCCGTGACACTTTTTTATCAAAATTACCTATAAACTCATTATTATTACCACCATTAATTGAATAGCACGTACCAAATGCGCCATAAATGTGTAAGAGATAAGACTGTACCATATTCAACTGGAAAAGGAAGAAAACAAGGAACAGTACTGCAAAACTGTTATGCAAAAAAATTTGGAACTGAAACATCATTCCAAAGAGGACAGTACAAAGTGATAGAATTAGAATGACAAAGCTCTCCCAAACAAGCCAAGAGAGCCAATAAGCAGAATCATAGAGCCCCATTATATTCATGGCCTGATAAACCACAAGTAGCAGAAGTGAAATGCATCAGATATAGTAATAATCAGAAGTTACGTACATTCTTCTCGATATCAAAAGTACTCAAGTTCTAGTGTTTTACCTGCCGTAGCTTCAGTTCTTTTTCCATGACAATAGAACTTAATTGAAAAACAACAGGAAACATGGCAATCACAAACAGGAACAACGGTGCAATAACTTCATTGTCAGAAGAAGATCCATCTGCACTAGCTACTGCAGGATGTGGGAACTCCTTCAATCCCACACTCCAGATAAACTTTTGGTCTAAACAAAAAGAATTCGAAAAAAATTAGCTAGATACATTCATACTAGTATGTCTCAGAAGTCATCAGATATCGGATTTGTCGAAACACATGGAGTCTGTCACTGCAAATCATACCTGCTAAAATGGATCTAGCAATTTCACGTTCAGCAGCAATTTGAAGCGGGATTTGGAACTTTAATGTGGGATTTTCAGACTTGCCTCTTTTTAATGTACTTGTATAATTAGTTTGGATTCCGTAGCTCATAACACTTGAACTTTTCTCAATGAAATGCAGAGCTCCTGGACAACGTAAAGGGTTGCTAAAAAGCCAGGCATCAATCTCATCAGGTGTTTTAAATGATCTAACCTGCATATATGTTCATTGATCACATACAAAATATTTAATTTCAAGATACATAATTTTAAACTAGATTCAAAGTCATCATCTATCATTCAAATGCATGACACTCATATCATCAACATCAACATCAACGTTAAGAATAGTGGCAAATGGCAACCTGCTGTGTGGGGTAAGGGTTGTTAAATATATAAACGTGACACAGTCTAATAAAATAAACTCTGATGCTTGTTATGTTCAAGAATCCATTTTAGCTGCTTCTGCAGCCATCTGGATAGAAGGTGTCTCCAACACTTTCTTTGCTACATCAGCCTTGGAACCAGAACTTAGGGGCTATCAAATACACTGGACTGGTGTATATCAAAGAAACGGGAAAACGTGGTTCTTGCATCAGATTGTGCACTGGCAATAAGAGGAATCAAAAACCCAAAGTATAAGAGAACGTTTGGTTCGTGATTTTTGGGCTCCAAGAAACGGAATCAATTACCGATTCCCTTTCTTTTTGTTTGGTTCAATCCCTCATCAATCCATTACCATTACTTGATGGTAATGGACTCCCCTAATTTGTTACCCTTCCCTCCCCCTCAAGTAACAAAATACATTATTTGGTGGTAATAGTTACTAATCCATTTCCATTCCATGGCTTGAACCAAACATCTAATAAAGCTAATTATTTTTGTTACCATTTCTCCCCTCTATTTGTTTCTATTCCCTTTCCATTCCATACCTTGAACCAAACTGTAAGAATATGCCTTGAATTGGTTAGAATCGGGCTATCTTCAATAGCGCGACTCGCGGTCATGGGTCTCAGCTCGCGCCCAAATGCCGAGAGCTGACCGCGACTCGCGGCCAGCGCCGCGACTCACGCCTGGTGCGGGGCTGGCGACACGCGTAGGCGATTCCGATTTTAAGTTTAGCCGAGTTAAATGCCTATTTAACCTAATTTTGTTAATTCGACGGAATTAGTTCATAACACATCTGTAATCCGTTTTCCTCTAAGATCAATATATCAGTTATCTCTCTGTCCGTGGACGTAGCCAACAATCTGTTGGTGAACCACGTTAAATCTGTTGTGTGATTTCTCTTTAATTTTCATTCAATTATTTGTTCTTTCTCACGTCTGTCATAACAAATTGGTATCAAGAGCTTTGTGTTCGATCCGGGTGAGAAAGATGTCTGGGATGAGTGTGAAAATTGATAAATTCACTGGGAGAAACAGTTTCAGTCTGTGGCAGATCAAGATGCGGGCTTTACTGAAGCAACAAGGGTTTTGGGCACCGTTGGAAAAGAAGTCAACGGATTCAGTTACCGCTGCGATGGCTGTTCTGGAGGAAAAGGCGCATTCAACGATTATGTTGTGTCTGGCTGACGACATAATTACTGAAGTTGCGGAGCAGGAAACCGCCACTGGTCTGTGGTTAAAGTTGGAGAGTTTGTATATGACAAAATCTCTAACCAACAAGTTGCTTTTGAAGCAACGTCTGTTTAGCCTGCGTATGCAGGAAGGTACGTCTCTTAGGGACCATCTCGAAAAGTTGAATACTATCTTACTAGATCTTCGTAATATTGATGTTAAAGTAGATAATGAGGATGCTGCTTTAATTCTGTTAGTATCTTTGCCTTTATCATATGAGATTTTTGTGGATTCTTTTATTGTTGGGAAAGATAGTCTGTCATTAGAAGAAGTAAGATCTGCACTTCATACTAGAGAGATTCGTCATAAGGCGTCTGGTACAGGTACAGTCGATCAGGCTGCTGTATTAGTAGCCAGTGGTAATGGACAGGGGAATTCGGGGAGAAGGTCCAGGAAACCGTTTTCTAAAGGTCCTAAATCTAGTGATGTATGTAATTACTGTAAGGAAACGGGGCATTGGAAAAGGGAATGTCCTAAGAAGAAAAATAAATCTGGGTCTGATGAATCTGGGTCTGGTTCTGCTGCTGTTGTAGCAGAAAATTCTAGTTCTGATGATGATATTGCTTTAGTTGCTAATGAACAAACACATTGCAGTGATGTGTGGGTTTTAGATTCTGGAGCGTCTTGTCATATGTGTCCGCGCAGGGAATGGTTTATGAACTATAAACTGGTTGATGGAAGTGTTACTATGGCCAACAGTGAGGTCTGTAAGACAGTTGGTATAGGGTCCATCAGAATTAGGACATGTGATGGCAAAGTCTGTACTTTGAATGATGTTAGGCATGTTCCACAGGTCACAAAGAATCTAATTTCACTTAGTCTGTTAGACAAGAAAGGGTTTAGTTTCAATGGTGAAGGTGGAGGGTTGTATGTCTATAGGGGTTCAAAGATAATTCTGAAAGGGGTTAAACGGGAGACATTGTATGTGTTACAAGGGTCTACGTTATCTGAGTCTGGGGTTGTCACATTGGCTGTCTGTGATAGTGTTGAGAAACAGGTGGAGCACAGAGGCACTCTAGGTTGGAGTGGTGGTTCACATCAGGGAAAGGTCTGTCAACACTTACAATCTAAATCTGAAATTCCGTGTTCTTCGTCGTCAAAATCGGGTCAGTCAAATTTGGCTCTTGGTCGGCATGTAAGTTTTGGGAACTCTCCCCAATGGGACGGTTGTGAAGACACGGTGCGTTTTGTACTGTATGTCGGAGAGGTGAATATATTTAGGCCGTCCAAGGAAGTTCCTAATGGGAAAGGTCTTGGTCAGCGCCGCAACTCGCGCCTGGCGCGGGGCTGGCGACACGCGTAGGCGATTCCGATTTTAAGTTTACCCGAGTTAAATGCCTATTTAACCTAATTTCGTTAATTCGACGGAATTAGTTCATAACACATCTGTAATCCGTTTTCCTCTAAGATCAATAAATCAGTTCTCTCTCTGTCCGTGGACGTAGCCAACAATCCGTTGGTGAACCACGTTAAATCTGTTGTATGATTTCTCTTTAATTTGCATTCAATTATTTGTTCTTTCTCACGTCTGTCGTAACACAAACAACCCCTAAGAGTGTAATAACTGACTTAATGTATGCCTGCAAGGAGTGCATCGGGCAAGTACCAGGAGGAACAATTGAATATGAAGGAAGGAAGGCAAACTGTTTAGCAGATGATGTAGCAAAGTTTGCCAAAGCAAATGGAACTAGGGCAAATGTAATTCTTATTATGAACAGTTGAACACCCCCCGGCTTGTATGAAGTACTTATTATCAGACTTAGAACATGGTATGAACCCAGACAGGGATCACCACCAGAGGAATGATCAAAGAAAAGCTCAGTCAAAGCCTGTCTCGAGGGGGCTCGAGTCAAGTTTGAGTTCGGCTCGATATTATAACGAGCCAAGCCTGAGCTAGCCTTGGGTCGGCTTGAGAGCTCGTGAACAAGCTCGAAAATTCTTTTAATAAGGAATTTTTGTAGAATGTTAAGTGTCTCACATCGGTTAAAAGGGCAAACAATATCTTTTTCTTTTTGTCTATAAAAGGTTACTACCCTATAGTCTTACTTATTGTCTGATCTTGTATTCTTGTCCTACATTAGTTGGGAATCAAAAGTTTAAGCCTATGTTCTTTATAGAGAGAACACAAAATTATGAGTTCTCTCATTGGATGAGAAACAAATTATAAAGCCTTTGATTTATATAATTTGATCTCGTCCCACATTGATTGGGAATTAAAAATATAAGCCTATGTTCTTTATAAAAGGAATTATAAAGAATATGTTATGAGTTCAAGCCTTTGTTTTTAGTTCAAGTCTTTGTTTTTAGTTCAAGCCTTTGTTTTTAATAATATTAAAGGCTAATTCATAAAGTCCCACACTGGTTGGAGAATGAAAGATAAAGTTTTTGTTCTCTATGAAGGACTACTCCAAATACCTCACTCAAGGTATATGAATTGGGTCGAGTCGAGCAGAGCTCGTATAGGGCGATCTCTAGGGATGGTAGTGGGGCGGGTCAAGTAGGAGACCCGTCCCATCCCCGCCCAACTTGGGCGGGGATGGGGATTAAAATCGTACCTGCAATGGGTGGTGGAGCGGGTGTGGATTTTATGCTATATCCGCCCCGCCCTATCCCCGCCCGCGCCGCATATTTATTATTAAAATTCTATTTATATACTTATATTATTAATAATTTATCTTGCAAAATATATATATGGGGTACAAAGCGGGTGCGGGTACCCATGCGGGTAGTGGGGCGGGGATAGGTTTAAGTACGAACTTGATGGGGCGGGATGTGTCTGGAATTTTCCCCCGCAATGGGTGGTGGGGCGGGGATGGGGATGGGATTTATTGCGGGTGCGGGTGTGGAGGTACCATCCTCCGCACCCGCCCCGTCCAATTGCCATCCCTAGCGATCTCAGGCTCAAGTCGAGTCTCTAGCCGAGCCGAGCTCTTATTTAGTATTCTCGAGCTTAAGCCAAGCCGACATTTTCGAGCTTGACGAGCTTCGAGCTTGAGCCAAGTTGGGCTTTACCCATTTCTTAGCTGAGCTGAGCCTACCCATCTCGGTCTCGGTTCGGCTTAACACCCCTAATGTGTACGTAATTAGTGGATTTAATTTTTTACTCCTCTTCTGAACTGAAAAAGTAAACTTAAATTTTCCATATCTCACACAACTTAAAGAGGGCTTAGATATGGAGCAGATTATTGCCGGGAAGCCTCTCAATTTCTATAATTTCTGGACCTCCCACGAGGTTAAAAGTTAAAACCCCTTTGGTTGAGAAAGTTTGATACAGAAAAATCATCTGATCCACCCCTTCTGGCGATCGCTTTTTGACAGGACATCTTCATAACAAGCGTATCCACAATCCCTGAGCTAAATCTAATCGACCGGGAACAAGTGACTCGCGCCCTAATTTTGAGCCCATTTCATCCCAAGATCTATCATTTTAGACTATTGCCTTTCAACCCAATCCAATTTTGCTTGGGTTGAATGGAAATCTTCGGCCGTGACGGATAAATGCCATGATTTGTAAATCAGTTTTGTTTCAAAACCTAATATTCATATTTCCTAAAAAAACCCCTAATATTCCAAATTTAATTTAATCACCCAACGCATGAAAAGAAAAAAAAAATATAAAAAGAAAAAAGTTGTACAAACAAAAGTTATTTTCTTTTGTGATGGTTTAGTGGGCTGGAATCCCTATCTTAAGGAGGCCCAGGGCATAAGACTAGATGAGGAATCAATTCAAGGCAAATTGCTCTCCGACTATCCCCTCACACAAGAAATAATCATAGTAGTAAATTCCAATTCTCGTGTGCTAACTTTTATTTTTATACCTTCAAATAAAATTCCAATAGTAAATGAGTTTTACCTTAGAGGGTAGAATGGGACGTCCAGGATTATTAGCCATGATACGTGACACAATGAGGTGAGCCCAACGGCTAGTATTGCCACTCCACACAAAGTCAAAGCATGGTCGTTGGATATGAAACTTGGTCTCACACGCCGATATCGACGGCGATATTATCGCCGGCGGGTCCCTCATCTCCGGGGAATAAGAAGAAAGATGTCGAGCTTTGTCGACGGCGAAAAGGAAGAAGAGGAAGATGAATGGTGCAAGAAGTTGAAGCAATAAGGAGCGCTTGCTCCTCATTGCTATCCATACATTCTTCATTAATAGAGCCTGCAATTGTTGGATCATCAATGGTAAACCTCTTTTAAGTGTCCCCATTTTTTTTTTCTTTTGTGGGTTCTTGGTTCTTGGATTTAATTGTTTTCCTTCCAACAAAAAAAAATTGTAATAACTTATATAACTTTGTGTAAAGAAGAATTAGAGTGGAGTAAATCTCAAACAAAACGAGTCAACTATAAATGGTGAAAGTTTATCGAAATTAATGTGCTCCATGCCAAAGTTTGAATCATGTTCACATTCTCCTTTTTATTAAATTTTGTATTTTTGCATATAAGAGAGGATGATTTGGAAAAGAAACGGACTCATGGTACTCCGTCGTCTTAATTTGGGTGTCATGTCATGTTTTTGTGTGGACTTTGGTGTGAATTTACGGATTTGGAGTGTTTGCTTAGGAAAACCATTTACTATATAGTGGTCTTATTTTTGTCCCTTGTATAGTTTTTAGAGGATGAAAATTACTCCCTCCGTTTCAAATTATAGCGCGTAAACCACGTTTACGCATATTAAGAATTTAGTTAGTTTTAGTTAGATTTGCATAGGTTATAAGAATTGACATTAAATATTGTATTGATAATAGAAAATAACCTATAATCTTATCTTAATAGTATAAAGTTGAATTCAATTTTACATTGGTAATGGAAAATGCCTTATATTTTGAAACAAAAACTTTTAACTAAAATGCCTTATAATTTGAAAGAGAGGGAGTAGTTTTCATATTGGTGGAAAATTGTTCGTGCAAGATGAAAATTATTTTCCTATAATTGTTACATTATTCTGTCTAATTAACCCTTACATGATTTTTCTTTTCTCACATCCACCATCTCCTCTCCATTTCAATATTTGTCATCTATCTCTGACTTTGTTCTCTTGAACATTTGTCCTTTTACCTCATCTTTCGACATGATAACATTTTTTGCAGCTTTGTTTAGTTCATTTTGCACTTGACAAAAGTAACCCATAGGCCATATCTATTTAATTAGTTAACTCGATGCGTATCTCGAACCACAATTGACACAATTTAACCCAATCATGTAAATAATTCGATTTAATTTATCATCATATATAAGCACATTATTACCCGAACCCACCCAAATGTGAATTTGAAGTTACATAACATAACTCATAATATAACCTCATTTGAAGTGACCCTCACTTTTATATTTCTGATGGCAACTCTATTTCTACGTTGCCACTAACAATGTCCACTACAGTATAAATTAATAGGATTGTTATACGTGCATGTAATAGGAACATTGTTTTGGGTTTTTTTTTGCTAGTGGACGTTTATCCACTAATCCACTCACCAACCAAATAGGCAAATAGTATGCACAACAATCAACACTATTAGTTGAGACACTGAAAAAAAAAATAGACCAAATATTAATTAATCTTTTATTCTTAAAAGTCCAAAAGTAAATATAAAAAATTGCACCAAGTTTAATGTAGGAAGAAGTGGGGAAAAAGAAACGCGTATTGATATCAATAAAAGGTTGATAATTTTCCCACTGTAAATTTCCTTCTGTTATGAGCTCAAATTTTATATCTACCCCAAATGGATTACTTTCTCATTTTGCTAACTTTTTATGGAAAACTTAAAAGAAATAAGAAACTTCTAATATCATATCTCTATTGATACTCTTAGCACTAAGATTTTACAATAGGGAGGGGCTGGGGGAGGTTCATCTGTTCATCAAACATTTCAAGGACTTTACATGTGAATTGTTGAGTGCCACGACACGAGTGGTACCAATATTGAGCTAGGTTATGGTACATGCCATGCAGATCAGCAAATGGAATGTCCTGTAACTTACGTATTGTAGAAATGAATTCAGTTTATTACACGTCAGTATGTTACGACTACCTTTTTCGTTAGAAAAGGAAATAAGGCAAAGCATATATGCAAGATGTCAAACTAGCTAGATCATTCTATCAAGCAAAAAATCTTATATGGACCCGATTCATAATAATATATCATGCAGGTATTATATGATATAGTCGGTTTCTATTTGAAATAGTCAGTTTTGTATGATATAATCTTCTTTTTTGTATTGACCGGTTTTTATATGATATAGTTAGTTTTCCAATATAGTAAGTTTTCGTATGATATAGTCGATTTTTTCTGATATAGACACTTTATGTGTGATATAATCAATTGTGAACCCAGTCCACCCAAAACGAATTGTCTTTCAAGTTTCAATTTTTAGGACAATTAGACCACACTTGATAAGATAAAAGAGCACAAATAATACACTTCATTCAACCTTGATGGAATGACAACGTCAAAATAAACTTCGACAATGGTCTTATTCGCGAGATAGACACTAAGCTATTTGAGTGTATTCTTTAATTTTAATTTGGTTGACACTTGATCCATACATGAAATATACTTTATGTGTGACATGCCTCAGCCCTCAAGCCGCAAAAACTTGATGGCATCATGATTCATAAAGTCACCACTCACCGATACCCTACACTTTACATGTCTACAACAAGCGAAAATCTTGATTATCATCATGATCCGATCCTCATTAGCCTCCTATCTTTTTATTCTTTACCATGTGTTTGGGAATCAAACTTAAATGACTAATTCTATGTAAACTTGTATTAATAATGCTAATTTGCTATAATATTGTTGACATGACATCTTAAATTCGTGCTTTCACATTACTTTCATATCTATATCTATATATCTACATCTATATGACTATATTCATTCAAAAGTTTCTGTTATTTTGTGAAGCTTTGCTTCATAATTTCAGGAGAAAGATTTCTAGTGAGAGAAAGATTTAGGTAACTTTGTATTGTATTGAATGAAATCTTACCCAGGAAAAGAATACCAGGAAGGTATTTATACAGTAGGTTGTTAAGCATAATAACAACCTTTAACAACTCTAACTAATCTGACGTGGCAAGCTAATGAAGCTAATAATTACAATATAATTAAATACTAATCTCCAATAGCCCCCCTCAAGTTGGGAGATGGATGAGCAGACATTCCCAACTTGTGAAGCAACACATTGAACTGTGGTGAGGGAAGAATCTTAGTAAAAACATCAGCTAGTTGTTGTTGGGTAGGTAGATAGGTGAGCTGAATTAATCCTTCAAGAACTTTCTCCCTAGTAAAGTGGCAATCAATCTCTATATGTTTAGTTCTCTCGTGAAAAACGGGATTTTTGGCTATGTGTATAGCTGATTGATTGTCACAATGTAGAACAACAGGCTTCAAGGTATTAATTCCCAGTTCTTCTAACAATCTAACAACCCAAGTCACTTCTGAAGCAGCTGCTGCCATGGCACGATACTCAGCTTCAGAAGATGATTTAGATATTGTACTTTGCTTCTTGGACTTCCATGTAATAGGTGAACCACCAAGTAGCAAGATGTAGCCTGTTATAGATCTTCTAGAATCTGGGCAGGAAGCCCAATCAGAGTCTGAAAATGCTTGCAAGCATAACTCTTCATTAGCCTTCAAAAGGATTCCTTGGCCAGCAGTATGGGAGATGTATCTCAATGTATGATGTAAAGCAGTCAGATGGGAAGTTCTAGGAGTGTGCATGAACTGACTTAGGCTTTGAACAAAGATAAGCCAAGTCGTCGTCCGGTTGTGGTTAAAAAATTGAGCTTGCCCACAAGTGATCGTATGTCTCGGATCGGGGATTAAATCACCATCATCAGCTTGTAATTTGATGTGAAGGGGAAGAGGTGTAGTGGCTTTCTTGTCTAGATCAAAGGTGCAAGCAGAAAGTAACTCTTTTGTGAATTTTCCTTGACTAAGAAGGATGCCATCAGGAGTATAACCCACCTCTATCCCAAGAAAGTAGTTAAGAGCACCTAGATCTTTAATACTAAACTCATGATGCAAATGAGTTTTAAGATCTTCAATGTCAGCAATGTTAGTCCCAGTGACAATAATGTCATCCACATATACTGCAGCAATGCAGATATCTTCTTTATGCTTCTTCATGAATAAGCTATGGTCATGTTGAGACTTGACAAAACCCTGGTTGTGCAAAGAGTGAGCTAATTTTTCATGCCACTGTCTAGAAGCCTGTTTTAGGCCATATAGTGATTTTCTGAGTCTGCAAACTAGATTAGAAGGGTTAGGCATACCCTCTGGGACTTTCATATAGACTTCTTCTTTCAAGTCTCCATGTAAGAAGGCATTATTCACATCAAGTTGGAATAATGGCCATTTCTTACAAGCTGCAACAGCAATAAGACTCCTCACAGTTCCCATTTTCACAACTGGACTAAAAGTTTCTTCATAGTCTACCCCATACTTTTGATTGAATCCTTTAGCCACAAGCCTAGCTTTGCATCTTTCTAACTCCCCATTAGCTTTGAGCTTGACTTTGTAGACCCACTTAGAGCCAATAGCCTTTTTACCCTTAGGAAGGGGAACTAATTCCCAAGTATTATTAGCCTGTAGTGCTGTAATTTCAGTAGACATGGCATCAAGCCACAGAGGATCATTAGCTGCTTCAGAGTAAGAAAGTGGTTCTGTAATGGCACAGGTTTGAGAAAGTAAGGTTTTATATTTGGAAGGGAAATGTGTGTAAGAAATTAGGTTACACCAATGAGCTGAAGTGAGGGAGGTAGTGACAATATTACATTTATAATTTTTGAGATAAGAGGATGGCTTAGACTGTCTAGTTGATTTTCTGACATTAGGAACAGAAGATGGTTCAGAAAGATCAACCAATGAGGAGGGATTGATGTGTGGAGAAGAGTGATGTGTAGCAGGAGAGGGAGAAAAGGTAATGGGTGAACTATGAGTAGCAGAAGGTGTGAAAAGTGAGTCATTGGAGGGAAAAATGTGTGATGGTGAAGAAAAATCAACATCATCAAGATATGTAGTGGGGGCAGAAGAAGCTGGTAAGTAGATGGCATTAGTATAGGTGGAAGAAGGAGAAGAGTGTTTGAGAAACAAATGAAAGGGAAAATGTTTCTCATGAAAGTAAACATCCTCGGTAAAACCACTTTGTTCTTCGGCAATATCTAGGATTTTGTAACCCTTCTGGCTTTCAGAATAGCCAAGAAATACACATGGTTTAGCTCTTTCTTGTAGCTTTGATCTTCTTATTTTAGAAGTAGAGACATAGCACAAACAGCCAAATATCTTCAGGTGTGAAATGTTAGCTGATTTACCATAAAGTCTGAAGAATGGAGTATGATAGTTGATTGCCTTCAAAGGCATTCTGTTAATAAGGTAGGTAGCACACAAAATAGAATAACCCCAAAAACGATCAGGTACCCTTGATTGAATGTAAAGAGCCCTAGCTGTCTCCAAGAGGTGTTTGTGCTTCCGTTCTACCACTCCATTCTGCTGGGGAGTGTTGCTGCAACTGGTTTGAATAAGAATGCCTAGTTGATTGTATAATAGTTTCATTTCTCCTTCACAAAGTTCACCTGCATTGTCTGATCTAACACACTTCACAGTTACATTGAATTGTGTTTGCACCATGTGTAAAAAATTCTTCATAATGGAAATAGAATCAGATTTATTTTTCAAGAAGTGAACCCAAGTATATCTGCTGAAATCATCCACTATAGTGAGAAATTGATTACAACCAGTAGGAGTAGACACAGAATGTGGACCCCATACATCAATATGGATCAGTTCAAAAGGGTGTGTGGTTTTTATTGAGCTTCTAGGAAATAATACTCTAGTTTGCTTGGCCTTAGGACAGATTTGACATATAGTGTCATGTAAACAGGACTTAACATCACAGGAGATATTAAGTAATTGTAGTTTACTAAAAGGGAGGTGTCCTAGTCTAAGATGCCACAACTTAGCATCCTCTACAGCAGCAAGACAGACCTTATTACAAGAATGAGAAGCATCTGGAAGAGAAACTTGCTTATCTGGGACATTATACAAGCCAGCTTTGAGCTTACCAAGAGGAATCAACTTCCCTTTCTGAGAAGAAACAAAACATTCATCAGATGTGAAATGCAATGCACATTGCATATCCATACACAATTTGTGCACAGAGATAAGATTGAACTTGAAAGCAGGAACATGAAGTACATGATGGAGTATAATGTCTTCATTTAGTTTAACAGTACCAATATGCTGCACAGGAACTTTACTACCATTAGGTATGGTAATAAAATTGTCAGAATCATGTAATGTTTGATATTCAGAGAAATAAGCCAAGTCAGAGCAAATGTGGTCTGTAGCACCACTATCAAGAAGCCATTTAGAATCAGAATAAGAAAGAAAACATAAGCTGTTACCTGCCATCATAGCATGGCTAACAGTGTTGCTGGAGTGAGAGTTTTGTTGTGAGGTCTTCAGCATGTTCATGAGTTGATTGTATTGTTCCATGGACAAGGAAGGACCAAGTTCAGAATCTACATCCATGTTGACAGCTTCAGAAGAAGACACAGCAGCCACCTTTTTGTCTTTGAAACCTTTAAAGTTGGCAGGATAGCCATGAACTTTAAAGCATCTGTCAATGCTGTGTCCTGGAATCTCACAATGTGTACAGTAGTATTTGGATCCTGGTTTGTCATTCTTAGAACCTCCTCCCGAGTTCTTGGAAAAATTTGTTGATTTCTTGAAGCCGTTGTTATATTTCATAGAGCTACCGAGAGAACCCGTTGTCATTGTATCTCCTTTTATCGACCATTAGAACCATTGATTCGGAAATGTGAGGCTACGATAGTTCCTTATGTTTTTCCTCCCGAGAAAACATCCCGTAAGCTTCGTGACTCTAGGAAGTGTCTGCATCATTAGCATGTTCCCTCTAATAGTAGCATACTTATCAGAGAGTTTCATCATGAATTGCAACACCATTTTCTCCTGGTGTCTTTCATACAATTTCTTAGTCAAATTACAGGAGCATTTGTTGCATGTGCAATAAGGTAGAGGATGAGCCTCATCAATAGCATCCCATACTCGACTTGATGTTAGTGAAAAATTCGAGAGCAGATTGATCACTCTCTTGATGTATTGAGATAATTTGCGTTCCAAAGCATAAATCCGAGCTAAAGAAGTATAACCATAGCGTTCCTCAAGATCTAACTGGATTTCTCTAGCCGATCTTCTAAACATGACACTCGCCAACTATATTCTCATCAAGATTATACAAGAACCAAGAGCAAACTAGATCATTACATCTAGACCAAGCCTTGTATGCATCGAAAGTTCATCAACGGGAGGTTTATAAACTCCATTGACAAATCCAAATTCCTTATTCTTAGCCGATAAAGTCAAAAGTATTGCTCTCTTCCACTTGTGTAACCTTCACCATTGAACTTAAAAGAAACGAGTTGTGCCGAATTTGCATCAGATGGATGGATGTAGTATATACTACTAGGATTCTGATTTAAAGGTAATGGAGGTATTGTAGTGTTTGTATCATTAGAATCAGTAGGCATGATTGAAGTAGTTGGAAGGAATTGAAGATCAAAATAAGAATTTCTATGTGAAGGATCAAAAATTACAACTACAAGAATTGTAATTTTTGAATGAATATTTCGTAATCAAATACTTCAACAATTATCAAGTATTCGTAATGTGCAAGAATCGTAATTTGTCCGAGGTATAAGATGCGTTTCATCATTAATCGAAATTAAAGATGTTTTCAGTAGAAAATGACAAATCTCAAACAGATTCAAAGAAGAATCAATCAATCAAAATGAGAAAAAGAAGAGAATTTGGTTAAACCACACCGAATTGAAGATTTCGAATTGAAATTGGTGAAATGAAGAGATTCAACTCGTGCGATCTTTCGTATACGCAATGAATTTCAGAAACAATGCGGAATTTTAAGAATTTCAGCAAGAATTTACCCTAGGATACGATCATAAGCTCTGATACCATGTTATTTTGTGAAGCTTTGCTTCATAATTTCAGGAGAAAGATTTCTAGTGAGAGAAAGATTTAGGTAACTTTGTATTGTATTGAATGAAATCTTACCTCAGAAAAGAATACCAGGAAGGTATTTATACAAGTAGGTTGTTAAGCATAATAACAACCTTTAACAACTCTAACTAATCTGACGTGGCAAGCTAATGAAGCTAATAATTACAATATAATTAAATACTAATCTCCAATAGTTTCCGTGCCACCTTTCTTTCTTTTCAAGTGAAGCCTTAAAACATACTACTAAGTATCTAGAAAACATAAAAAGAAAAAGCCATACACTAGTCCTAAATAGTGCTGATTTCAACACGTTTGGACTATATCAGTTAATAAGAATAGGCGTTACACTGGGCTATAAAGACAGTATGTAGTATGTACAACAAAATAATGTGCAGATTTTTGTGATTGTTTTTGCATCATCTTTTTTCTTTCTTCTTTGTGTTTGAAATTTAATTTTTCTGAGTGATCAATGGCAAATGCAACCCCACAAAAAGCAAGTTATTGGGCACAATCCAATGCTCTGCTAAGGAAGAACTTGACTTATCAGGTCATTAAATTGTTTGTTTCCCTTTCTATTTGGTGATGATCCAATAAAATGGTTAGTATATAGTGCACTTTCTAAGATTTTTCCAATGATAATGATGATGGTAATTTGATTGCAGAAAAGAAACAAATGTCAGAATTGCTGTCTGTTTGTGTTCCCAGTACTGATATTAGTACTACTGGTGCTACTGCAATACTCAATACAACAACAAGAGAGACAAGAAAAGTTACTGCCACCAATTCCCCACCCCTCGGAAAGACTACCGGTGTTACAGATTCCGATGCCAGATGTTTTGGCCACGAGATCCGATCAGCTCCCATTCCAAGACTTACCAGACCCTTCCTGCAGGAAGAACTCTTCCTGTCCTGCTACTTTTCTTGTCACTGCCTCTAATCAGTCTTTAGCCTGGGGTAACTTTTTATTCTTTTTTATGTGTGTTTTGTGTCTCTGAGATACTGAGATTTTTATCTTAGCTATGCTATACATGAGTTAAAGGATGTTAAAATGGGAGAAATTATCAGTTGACTCCCTTGATAAACGTAAGAAGTATATGAAGAGCATGTTTGTAACAAAAATGAAAAAAATATGTCATCGAAATGGTTGGATACACAAGTTTTTATCCTTATGTTTCTTGAAAGTTCAATCTATAAAACCAGAAATATATAGTCATAGTTCTTGAATATACAATTGAAGATTTGTGATACATTATTTGCTCGGTTAATCAAGAAGATTAACTCGCATCCCCTTTAATGATAATGTCATGCTTCAAATGATTTATGTTGTTATGTCATTCACACATTTGTTAGTAACAATTGATGAAATTTTTGTGTTTCGTAGGTGTGGTTAACCACATGTTTCCAACTCCCACCTCTGTGAATTTGTCTGACAACCTTGCACTCCTAGTCTTGGTGAGTCTGTCTTTGTTGAAGAGCTTATTTCAGTTATTTGTAAGGTGGCTTTTGCAATATGATAATCTTTCTTTGGTTGCTATAGGGAACCAATATGTCACCAGATGATAGTTATATTTCTCATGAACAGTCACAACTCTACTACCTCCAATACGAATGCAATCGGAGTTCTTCTATTTCTGCTCCTATGAAAATACAAAGCATTGGTACGATTTGCTAATTGTTCCATAAGACAAGTATATATATATATATATATATATATATATATATATATATATATATATATATATATATATATATATATATATATGTTTTTTATTTTGGGGTCCATGTACTCTTGTTGATTAAAGCATATTCATTACGTAGGATTTCGATCATGATTTTACTGTTAGGCTTTGTTCACCACAGCCGAGTTCCATTGAACTCGAACTACTTTTACAACCAAAACTGATTTTTACTGATTGAAACTTAGACTCATCAAAACTGATTTTTGCTGATTACAACATACTTTTACTGATTAAACCTGATTTTATTGCTGATTCTCTAGTGTTTTTATACTTCTTTACTTATTTAAAGTGGTTCTTGCTTATTGAAACTGATTTTTGCTGATTAGAAGTATTTTTAAAGTTGAGGTGAACAAGGCCAGGCCTTAGTGTTCACGTTGCTCATAGAATTTCTATTATGCTGTATGCAGAGTTGAATTGTATGGAAGGGCTGACATTATGGAGGAACAGCACCTCTGAGATCGATAATGAAATATTTAAGGGTGATCCTCTTGCCAATGCCAAGGAGGATGAAAATGAATTTTCTGGAGGTTAGTTGATATACTTTATGATGTTTGAATGAAATTCTAACATAATGTGCTCAGATAAGGGTAATATTCATTTCCCTTCTCATTGGACAGCTTTCGATCTCCTAAACTCCGACAGCAGTAGTTTCAATGTGATAGTATGGTACAGAACTGTTGCAAAACTTTTCGTCGATTCTGCATCCCTATCCCAACCGAGGTTCCCCGGTTGGTAAATATGGTAATAAGCTACTACCTCCTGATAAACTTGGATGATTATCATGCTAATCTTTGTTTTGCATTCTTGAGAACTGAATACACTTACTACCCTCCTTTGCTTGTAATTAGTTGTTCCCCTTTGACTTTCATGTTAGCCTACCCAGAATTTTGACTATTAAAATCTCTAATTATCAATTATTACAAATCATTACAAGTTTATATATTGGAAATATATTGGTTCAAAAATATATTCAAAGTGGGGTGCGTGAATGGTGTTAAAAAGCAAAGGAAGACAAGTAATAGCAAATAGAGGTAGTACAGTGCTATAATGAGAGCATTGTGTGCCATATTTTAAGTTAGAAATTGACCTTAGTGAAATTGCTCTGAAAACTGCAGGTATCCAATGCCTATCTTCAATTTCTACGAGGAGGAGGTGCACAGATACCAGTAGAGTTCGTCAAAGATATGCCAACACATAACTATTTGAATCTGCCAAGCTTTGTGACATTGATGAGTACACTCTTGTTCATATGGATTATTATCTGGTTATTTCCTGTAAGACCTTAGCCACTTATGTATAATCTATCTTCCATAATCTAAGTAATTTTTTTCTAACTAAGCTACACAAGTAAAATTTAAACTGAAAATATTTTTGACGCATTTTTTATTTCTTAAACTGATGTTAAAAAGTTACTTTATCAAAGAAAATTTTGTAGTAATCAAGACGATTTATTGGTTTTCAGGTAATGTTGCAAGCACTGGTTTATGAAAAGCAACACAAGCTCCGGATGATGATGAAAATGCATGGGCTTGGTGATAGAGCTTATTGGACTATTTCATATGGCTATTATGCTATTGTGTCTTCAATCTATATGCTATGTTTTGTAGTATTTGGATCACTTTTAGGTAATAATACATGCACCACCTTCTTCATTCTCAAACTCCTCCAAGTTCAATGATGGTTTATGTTTTCTATAAATGCAGGACTGGGTTTTTTTACAATGAATGGCTACTCCATCCAATTTGTGTTCTATTTTGTGTATGCAAACTTACAAGTTTCTATGGCCTTCCTAGCCTCTGGGTTATTTTCCAATGTCAAGACAGCTTCAGGTGAGAATACTTATCATTACCATACTTAATAAAAGTATCATGTTGTAGTATATAGTAGGTTGTTGCACTAAACTAAGGTTTTTTCATTCATATATTAAGAAGTTTTTCTTTTGGTAGTTGTGGGGTATCTGCTTGTATTTGTAACTGGTCTGCTGGGGAACTTCCTTTTCCAAAGCTTGCTTCAAGTACCTTCCTTTCCAAGTAAGTTTGACTTTTAAAGAAAACTCTTAGAATTAAAGCAATCCTAATGTCTACTTCAATTGACACATGCATAGTATTCGTGTGTGTTTATATATACACAATTTTCCATATTTTGATGCACTTGGTTTGCAGCTCACTTCTTCACGAAATTTCGATGCATAATATATATAGTTATCCGCTAAAGTATGCATTAACGAGATTGATTATGTATGTTCATATATCAGGAGTATGGGTGGTTATTCTTGAGCTGTTTCCTGGATTTTCATTATTTCGTGGGTTATATGAGCTTCAACAATATGCTTTTGATGGAAGTATGGTGGGTGATAGAGGCATGCAGTGGCAAGACTTGAATAGTCCTGAAAATGGAATGAAAGAGGTCATCATTATCATGTTTCTGGAGTGGCTACTCATTTTACTTTTAGCATATTATGTGGATCGAATCTCATCATCTGGAAGCTGGTGCAAGATGCCTGCATCATCTGCAAGGAAACTTACTCTCCAGAATAATCGATCTGAACAAACAGAGAAAACAGATGTAGCTCAAGAGGTATAAAAAAGGGTAATTATTAGCTCATTTCATTGATCAAATCTCTGTTATTTCTAAAATATAATTCTTGCAGATCTCTTACTCATCTTCTAATCTCCTTCTTCAATAGAGGGAAACAGTGGAACGATCAATACTCGACTCAGCTGCAAGTCATGCCATTCTCTGTAACAATATCAGGAAGGTATACCCAGCAAGAGATGGAAACACTCCAAAAATTGCAGTCAAAGGAATGTATCTTGCTTTGCCTCAGGCAGGTTGCTTTGGCATGCTGGGCCCAAATGGTGCAGGGAAAACCTCATTCATAAGCATGGTTAGACTACAGTTTTTCATGTGTGGAAGTTTAGTACATGCCCTTATACTAGACTCTGCATACTTCTTGTGTGTCCAACACTTTGACTTTTGAGATCACAGTTAGAAAACTTTGACTATACATGCTCCCATATTATTACATCATCTTGAACTTTCTTAATACTAGCATGTTATTGTTTCTTTTTTTTACCTAGATGATTGGGCTTACACAGCCAACCTCTGGCACAGCATTCATAAATGGTTTGGATATAACAACACATATGGATGAAATATACTCAATCATCGGCGTTTGTCCTCAGCATGAGTAAGTTGAAGTTTTTTCTGTTCGACCTATTTTACATAGTTTGCTTGATCTTTCTGTTGGGTGATTGCAGCCTTCTGTGGGAAACTCTAACAGGACGGGAGCATCTATTGTTTTACGGTAGACTAAAGAATCTTAGAGGTGCCGCCTTGAAGGAGGTGATTCTATATCCTCAAGAAACTGTTGTTACTGTTAAATAGTTTTCTTTATTAGAAAATGTAGGAAAATTTCTTAAACAAACACAGAAGATAGTTTAGATCCTAACCTGATAAGATTAGTAGTGACTTCTCTCATGGATTAGGCAGTGGAGGAATCTCTCAAAAATGTCAACTTGTTTTATGGTGGTGTTGCTGACAAACAAGCTGGGAAGTACAGTGGTGGTATGAAGAGGAGACTAAGTGTAGCGATATCTCTAATTGGAAATCCAAAGGTTTAATCTTGAATTACTTGCCCTTTAAATTAAATTTTTCTTGATCACTTCATCCTCATTAGATCCTACAGTCGGGAGCATTATGTGCTTAAGTGCAATATTCTCTGGGTTATATGTTCTTTTTATCAATGTAAATGCATGCTATTTCCATGGCAATTGCATGTTCTTTTAAAAGTAACATACAATTGTTATAAAAAGAATATGTAACGCGAAGCATGGTGTGCATCATGCTTCCGACTATAGGATCTTAGTGTCAGATATTCCTAACCAGTCAAGCAGCAAAGGCTGTTTTATTCTTGTTATATGAAGTGATGCCAGTCTAATTTACATCTTAGTGATGATGCTTCTTCTCCCCTTAAATCCAAAGGTTGTTTTCATGGATGAACCTAGCACAGGACTAGATCCGGCTTCTAGGAACAATTTGTGGAATGTTGTCAGGCGTGCAAAGCAAGATCGTGCTATTGTTCTCACTAGTAACTTTTCTCTAGCTCTGTTTTCTCCTCTGTTTATCATTTTTTATTAAGAATATCTGAGACTGAATAACTGAGATACTGAGGCAATTACTCACAAATATAGCTCCAAGTGTTTTAGAAAGTTGCTCACAACTTATGGCTCGAAAAATTCCACAGCACACTCTATGGAAGAAGCCGAAGCTCTTTGTGACCGGTTAGGCATTTTTGTTGATGGCAGCCTACAATGCATAGCAGACGCGAAAGAGGTTTTTTTCTACAACTCTATTTCAACAGTTATTATGTGTTTTAGAAAGATTATATGAGTGATTCTTCATCTGTATGGTTGATGTTATTGTATGAGTTTTTAATCGGTCTATCCTTCATTTAACAGTTGAAGGCTCGATATGGGGGATCGTTGGTGTTCACCATGACGAGCACAGCAGAACACAGCACAGAGGTGGAGGATATGGTGAAGTTTTTATCCCCAAATGCAAAGAAGATCTACCACCTTGCAGGCACCCAAAAGTTCGAACTCCCAAAACACGAGGTGAGGATTGCAGATGTTTTCGAGGCTGTGGAGATTGCGAAGAGGAGGTTACCGGTTCATGCATGGGGCTTGGCAGACACCACTCTGGAAGAAGTCTTCATCAAGGTTGCTAGGACTGCTTCATCTTAATCTTAAAGTGAATGATATATTTTTTGCACAGAATATTTACAGAAAAGAATTATTGGATTTATTGGCGTTGGATCAAAGGATTTGACTATGAACAAATATATGATTAACCTAGTTGGGTGTCAAGATCTTTCCGTTTTCTCTAATATCTTCCTCTCATGCTGTTTATATTATCCTAATCGATATCCGTAAAAGTATTGTGTATAATAATAGAATAATATCCAACTAAACATTAACTGTGAGGAAATTATGTGTAATAGTATCACTGCGCATGATTGTAGTGGCGTTTATCAACTACTGTTGATCATGGAAAATGGAACATCTAAACAAGTGGCCAGTGGGTGTATATAAATAATACTGGGGTGCTGCTGTTGTTTCTGTAATCTTGCAAGCTAGGCCTAATTTATACCGGATGTATACAAAATTATCTAGAGCTTCGATGGGCATCTATCAGTGGGAGAATGTGGAGTATCTGTCGCATATAAATTGTTACCGTATATCTCTTCCAATTGGTACCATGAAAATTGCAAAATGATACTAACACGAGTACTAATTAGAAACAACGTTATGAAAGGTTATTGAGAAGAAAACCCAACTATGATCAGCTAAGAATAACAGGATGATTATCCTATGCTTCACATACAAAAGAGGAAGTCACACAAGTTGGGAAGAAAGAAGTAAAATGTATATTAGTAGGTTATGCGAATGACCAAAAAGAATATAGATGGTATGATCTTCAAAAACATCGGGAAGGAATGAATTAGGAATTTGCTAGATGACTTCAAAAACAATGATGAGAACGTGGATAGGAATAATAAGGGTAGAGGGATGCAGATCCCACTGTAGGAAATCATCCGTGATTATCATTGATACTTTGGTAATAATATATACAAAAGGTACAGCACATTTTAAGGCTAAACTATAGTAACAGATTAGCTATACATAAGGAAAGATTATACAAGAATATACATGTGCTAAAATATCTTTAACTATGCCTAATATAACATAGTCTATCACACCCCTGCAGTCGAAGCAGGAGGCTGGCGTACGCTTAGACTGTCCCTGAAATCATCAAAAAGTACGCGCGGAATACCTTTGGTGAAGATGTCTGCAATCTGATATCGGGACGGGACGTGAAGAACACGAACTTCTCCACTGGCAACTTTTTCGCGTACGAAATGGATGTCCATCTCAATATGTTTAGTGCGCTTATACTGAACTGGGTTACCTGAGAGATATATGGCACTAACATTGTCACAATAAACTAATGTTGCTTTGCGGATAGGACAACAAAGCTCGAGAAGGAGATTACGTAGCCAACAAGACTCAGAAACAACATTAGCCACACCGCGGTATTCGGCCTCAGAACTCGATTTCGACAATGTGGGTTGTCGTTTCGAGGACCAAGAGAGCAAGTTATCACCCAAAAAAAATACAATACCCTGATGTGGATCGACGAGTGTCCGGACACCCACCCCAATCTGCATCTGTATAAGAAATGAGAGAAGCAAGAGATGACTTGTACAGATGGAGACCAAAATTAATAGTACCCTGAATATAACGCACAATGCGCTTGAGAGCATTCATATGTTAAATTTTCGGATCATGCATATGTAAACACACTTGTTGAATAGCATAATGAATAAGGGAAAACTAGGTCGTTACTAACTCCCCTAATGTCAAATAAAAAACCTAACTATCCACCTAAACTAGTCAAGTGGTAAGTAAGGGTCGAACCACAAGGATCGGAGGTCCCACCAAGGTAGAGTCGCTACAACTAAGCTAAGTCGAAGAAATGGTCAAGTTTTGGTTGAACTAAGTGATTAAAACTATTGGAATCAAATTAGGACAAGCACTAGGAATGGGAAATCACCACAATCATAGTTCACATCCAACAACCAAGTAGAAAAAAGGGGGTTGACAAGCATTGGGGATATGCAAAGGGAATAAACAAACCTAAACACCTCTAAAATCGTTGTTAGGGAGTTTAGAGTCCTAATTATGGCAACAAAACCTATATTTCGAGGCGTTATCACCTAACTAGGCCAAGTTAAGAATTGAAATCAAACCCAAGTTAATACCAACCAACAAGTGATGTGTAACAACTAATCAATCAATCATGAAGGTCAACCACATAAAAGTAAACCATTAAATGGGCAACAAAGGATCAAAAGATGATGGAGCTCACATCAACTAAATCACCAATCGACATCAAATATTGAAATTGCACAAATCTCAAACATAACCAACCCAATAAACTCTACTCATGAAAATAGGATGCAAACAATGATTGGGCTACTCCCAATCCTAGTTAATGAACTACTCACTACCCATTATACTACCAAACATCCTAAACATGGAAATCTAGCTATTAAATCACCGATCTAAAAATAGCAAAAACCAAAAATCAATACTTTAGAGTAAAAACAAAGCCAAATCTAGTGAGCAAACAAGAAGAATCTAAGCAAAGATGAAAACTTTAATCTAGATTAACTACTAAGCATGAGGATTAAACAATGAAAACATGAAACTAACAAAGTAGGAATGCATAAAAACAATGAGAAAGAAAGAAAGGATTGAGAGGATTACTAAGGAAACAATAAACTTCAAAGAAATTGTCACTTTTTCATTGATTTTCAATCTCCAAATTACACCTCTTGAGCCAAGTTTTCTCTCTCCTACACTAGTAAGCACGATTAGGGTTCTAAAAATATGGGATCCTTTCCAAAATAGGGTAGAGGAGTATTTATACCCCCTCTAATTACACAAGTCGTAAAAGAAAAGAAATCCGAAAAAAGGCCCAGCGAACAGAGGCCCGGGCGGGCTCCCTGGGTGGCCCGGGCGGTGCAGGGTAGATGGGCCCGGTCTGGTACCCCGGGCGTGCATTAAATTTCCAGGCAGGAGGCAGAAAGTTTGGCCGCTGATGGGCCCGGGCGGGTGGTCACATAGCCCGGGCGGGCGACTTGGCCCGGGCGAGCGGTCACATAGCCCGGGCGGGCTCATTTGCTCGGGCGGGCTTTCTGGAGCTCGGGCGGGTTTCTTTGCTCGAGTGGTCCTTGAGCTTCCCGGGCAAGCTTCTTCCTCCTTGCTTCCCCTTTTTGCTCCCCTCTTAGCTTGTAGAAACTTGAGTTCCTACACATCAAAGATCAAATAGATGAGTAGGGGAGGGGGATGCAAATACATGTACACACGTGCTAAGAGAGAGTTAGATAGAAAAAGAGGCGAAATTAAGAGAAAAAGAAACTAAAATAGGAAATAAGTCAAGTAAAATAGCCTTAATACTACCCTAGGAGTGAGATAAATCTCACTCATCACATAAGAGATGTCAGGCCTGGTAAAAGTGAGGTACTGTAATGCACCTGCAAGCTGGCGATAATGGGTAGGATCTGAATAACCACTGCCAGCAGATGAGTCAAGCTTGGCTTTGGTGTCAAAAGGAGTGTGGCTAGGCTTGCAAGACGACATGCATGCACGCTCCATAATGTCTGCAGCATAATTCTTCTGAGAGAGAAACATGCCAGAGGAGGTGCGAGTAACAGCGACACCCAAAAAATAACTCAAGGGGTCGAGATCTTTCATTGCAAATTCCGTACTGAGACGAGCCATGATGGATTTCCGGAGATCATCAGACGATGCTGTGAGAATGATGTCATCAACATAAATCAGAATATAAGCAATGTCAGAACCACGACAATAAATAAATAGAGAGTGGTTAGATCGGCTATGGGAGAAGCCAATGGTAGATACATAGTATGCAAACCGTTGGTACCAAGCACGAGGGGCCTGCTTGAGACCATATAATGATTTCCGCAACAAACAAACATGATCAGGATAAGTAGGATCTCGCAAACCCATGGGCTGATGCATATAGACTGTCTCATGTATTGCCATGAAGAAAGGCGTTCTTGACATCCAACTGGTGAATAGGCCAAGAGTGAGAGAGGGCAATGCTCAAGACAGTGTGAATAGTGGCCGGTTTGACAACCGGACTAAATGTCTCGTCACAGTCAACTCCAACCTGTTGAAACCTGCCATCACCTACAAGACGAGCTTGATACCGCTCAAAAGAACCATCAGAATTCTTTTTATGACGAAAAATCCACATAGAACGAATAAGATTCACATTTGCGGAACGAGGTACCAATTCCCACGTCTTATTTTTAATGAGAGCATCATTTCGTCAATCATGGCAGCCTTCCAATTCAGGTCATGTAAAGCACTTACAGGATTTTTGGGAAGTGGAGAGATTGTGGTGGAAGTAGAAGTGCTTAAGTTCAATGGCCATTTTGGTTTGAAGATGCCATGTTAGCTCCTTGTAGCAATCTGGTTGGGCTGAGGATTAGGAGGAGCAATAAGGGGATTTGGGCCGGTTGTAGGTGGGCTAGCAGGAGGGGGAGAAGGAGGGACTGGACTGGGCACTGGGGAAGGCACGGGAGTGGGCTAGCTGCGCTGGCCCATCTGAATACGGGAAGGAGTAGGAGGAGCAAGGGGGGTCTGGGCCGTGGGCTGCACATGAGAAGAAGGAGGAGAGGGGTTATGTGTTTGGACCTGATTTTGGGGAGTGGAGTGCAGAATATGCACAAGATAGGGGGACAAATCATGATCAAGGAAATCATATGAGTGAGAGGCAGGGTGTGTAAGGTAGAGAAGGGAAAGATAGTTTCATCAAAAATGACATGTAGATGATGATTTTCTTGCTTGACAAATCATAACATTTGTAACCCCTATGATTGGACGGATACCCCAAGAAAACACAAGGTGTAGAACGCGATTGCAACTTATTTATGGTGGTGGAGGGGAAGAGAGGATAGCATAGGCATCCAAAGACCCGGAGATGGGAATAAGTTGGCATGTGTTGGAAAAGAATTTGAGTAGGAGATTTGTACTTTAAAACCTTGGAGGAAAGAATATTTAAAAGATATGTCGCCATTTGGAGAGCATGATGCCCAAAATGATGGGGCCATGGAAGAGTGGGCAAGAAGAGTGCGCACAATATCGTTAATGGACTGGATTTTTCGCTCCGGTTTACCATTTTGAGGAGAGGTGTGAGGGCAAGAAAAACGAAATTGGATGCCATCTGTGGTGCAAAAATAGTGAAAAATGTCCATTATCAAATTCCCGCCCATTGTCACATTGAATATTTTTAATATCTCTTTCAAATTGAGTTCGAATCAATGTCTTAAAGGATTGGAAAATAGTAAAAACCTGTGATTTGTTGGCAATAGGAAAAGTCCATAGATAATTACTATAATCATCAAGAAAGAAGACATAATAACAATGCCCAATATAACTTAAAACAGGAGATGTCCATAAATCACTCTGAACAATATCAAAAGGCATAGTAGTAGCAGTCATAGAATCACAAAATGGCAATTCAATTTGTTTCCCCAAGGGACAAGAAGTACAAAAACAAGAACGGGTCTTATTACAATGAATCAAATCATGACTACAAAGAGAACTAAGAATAGCAGAGCCCGGATATCCTAAGCGAGAGTGCCACAAATTTGGTGATGCAGCAAGGGAGGTGGATGGTAAGGTGTTGCTAGACTTGGCAGTGATAGGATACAAATCCCCAGTGCTCTCACATCTCATTAGAAGGCTCCCCGTCTGAAGGTTCTTCACATCAAACCCAAAGAGGATCAAACTCAACAGAAACATTATTATCATTAGTGAATTTGTGAACTGGAATAAGGTTTTTGATAAGTTTAGGAGCATGCAGAACATTTTTGAGATGTAAAGAAGGGTTAGTAGGAGTAAGGGAAGAGTGCCCATAACCATGAATTGGAATAGTGCCGCCATTACCAACAACAATACCACTATTTTTGCTCAAATTAAAGTAGGACGTGAGCGTACCTGGATTAGCAGTCATCTGAGAAGTTGCCCCGATGTCCATGTACCAGTTATCATCTGGTTGATGAAGAGAGAGAGTATGCATAGCAGCATCAATATTTATCGGAGCATAATCAGATGAGGACGGAGGCTGCATAAAATACCCATAAGGAGGAGCCTGCATAGAGTATGATTGAGGAGTACGTGGACTGGATCCGAGAACCCCAGGGCCATTGGACCTGGGTGCACGCTGCCATGATGAAGTCGGGTAGGGGCACAGTGGAAGGGCCCACTGCTGCGGCTACCAGGTGGGCCAGGGATAGGGCCACTGTGAACCTGGAGAAGGGACTGTCGCGGGCTGGTTGGGTGGTTGTTGCCCACCACCGCGGTTGTTCTTGCCACGGTTGTCACGGTGGTTGTTATTATTAGGGCCACGACCACGATTTTTTTTGTTCTTGCCACGGTTGTCACGTGAAGAATTACGGTGAGTATTACCGCTAGTTTGAGAAGCCGAGAGTTGTGATGAAGAGTCATCATCAACGAGCAAAGCCGTGGTGCCGGAATCACGGGCACGCTCTTTCGCGGTTGATTCTTCAAGTTTTATACGAGAGCAAACATCAGAAAATGAGGGTAATGTGTCCTTTTGTTGGATGTTAGTGACAAACGTAGAGTAGGTTGAAGGTAACCCGGCAAGAAGACACATAACCAGACGTTGATCGGAGACCGACGATCCAACGTTTGATAATTGAGGGCTAGAGATTGAAGCCGAGTGTAATATGCCACGACCGAAAAGAATTCAACAAGCTTGGTTGTGGTGAATTCAATTTCAAGATATGTGGCCCTCGAATTTTTATTATCTTGAAAAATCTGAGCAAAACGAGTCCAATCATGAGCAGCCACATCATTCACAACTAGTATGGAGGTGAGTATGTCAGGGGATACAATAGCAGAGATCCAATGGAGAACGACGGCGTCGAGACGTTTCCAAAGAGAAAGGTCAGCATCCTTCGTGGCTTGGTAAGTTGCGAGTTCTTTAGTTTCGGTGGGGGGAGGATGTGCTCGAGAACATTATGCACGCGAGCCTGAACTTTGAACAGGGTGGCCCATTCATGATATTGGTCGGTCTCTAAGTCCAAGGTAATGGGAATAAGAGATTTGACGTTGGTGACGGTGTGGGCCAAGTGAAACACCAGTTTGTCAACCATGGAAGGCGAGGAAGATAATAGAAGAAAGAGAGGTGGGCGACGGCTAGGTTAGGAAGGGATCCTAATCTGATACCATGTAGGAAATCATCCGTGATTATCATTGATACTTTGGTAACAATAGATACAAAAGGTACAACACATTCTAAGGCTAAACTATAGTAACATATTAGCTATACATAAGGAAAGATTATATTATACAAGAATATACATGTGCTAAAATACCTTTGACTATGCCTAATATAACATAGTCTATCACCCACTGCTGCAGCAAGAGCAAATGGAAGAAACGATAGGGCAAGAGACCTAAGTGTTTAGCTCGACTTGGGTTTGATTAATTTTAACGAGTCCAAAATCGAACTTGAAAATCATGCTCAAGCAATCAAGCTTGGTCTGATAAGTGTACATTGAGTTTTGAGCTCGACTAGTTAAAATATGTGCCAACAATAAGCAATCTTAACATTTTAATGTTGTTGTTGATCGACTTTATAATAGTATTCTGTTTGGACAAGTTGTGTTGAAAATCCCCTCTTATCTTTGTCGTTCAATTGATCATTTAGACCTTGGTGTAACAAATACTTATATAACACGAGTTTTCAAACCGAACACCATTGAATTTAAGTTTGGCTCGATTATTATTCCTTCAAACTTTAATATCAAGCTCAAGCATGACTCAATAACATGAGACAATCTCGAACCGGACTTTTACTGAACCAATTCGGAATAAATCACAAACAGTTTTATAATATAAAGGATTTTTTGTCCATAACTGCCTTTATTTGGGACTTTTTTGTGAAAAACTGCCTTATGAAATTTTTTTGCACACAACTGCCACTAAAGTGACTTCCGGTTGTTGACTGCTGCCAAAAAAAGTTTTCAGGCGTTGACTTGTGATTTCCGACAACTTAAAATCACGTGCTTGGCACGTGTTCCTATTTTTACGTTTTTTTTGGAGCCCCAGACTCAAGTTCTTCACTCTTTCTCTTTTCTCTCACTCTCTCTCTCTTCTCTCTCCTCCAATTTTTCGAATTGAAGCCCTACATCTTCCCCCCCACAGTGAATTCTCCTCTGATTCCTCTTATAATTTTTCGATCTTATGTGCCTGTACCTTGTTTACTCATCCATTTTGTAGGGTTTTATATTTTGTAGTTGTTTTGCATAATTCAATCTATTTTGGTGGTTAATTCTAAAGAATTATTCTTTGATGGATGTTTTTTTAATTTGGTGCAGAAAATGTCTACTGGGAGCGAAATTGATGGAGTAATTGAACTACGAACTAGAATGTGCTACTGTGGAATCAAAGTTGGTGAATATGTATCTTGGACTGAGAAGAACCCTGGAAGGAGGTTCAAGAGGTGCAAATTATATTCTGGAAGAAGGAGGGATGGTTTGGGATGGTTTGGGAAGAAGGTGAATATGTATCTTGGGATGCAGGTATTATATTGGAGATGGATTGATGAAGGAATTATTGATTGGCAAAGGAATGTGGCCAATCAACTCATTGCTGAGAATATGGCTTTGAAGACATAGCTTAGGGCATTGAAGGGCAAATTGGAAGAAGGGGATATTAGAGCAAAATCAACATCCTAGGTTGAGGAATTAACTGAGCTCAAAATCAAGCTGAAGAGGGGGAAATCAGAGCATGTTGTAGGTCGTTTTAGTGTCAAATTTTATGGTCTTGTAGTTGCTATTGTTTTTGCCAAGTTCCTTGGTTAGTATTGATGTTGTAGGGTTCATGTCAATGTAACCTTAGTTGTAGGGTTTATGTCAATGCAACCTTAGTATTTTGGGAATGGAACATGTGTAGTATGTTGGATGTATTGCACTCTAATGAATGACATGAAAATTTCTGCCTTATATCTTGTTGTGGTGTTATTGAAGCTTCACATTTTGCAATATCATTTTGCAACATCTAATGAATTAAGCACAACATAAGACACACACAGTAGCTAATCAAAACATACATAACATTGATGCCAAAAGTTAGAGTACTTGCACAATTCATCCTACTTGCCAAGTAAGGCATAATTCATCCTACTTGCCTACAAAGGCAGATTTAAGTACAAAAAAAGCAAAAAACAAGGAAGTTTGGGGCAAAATCCTTTTACATGAGCAAACTAATTTAAGATGCAGCTTGATTGGGATGCTTGACTTTGCTGAGGTAGTTGAGAGTTAGGAACACTTGATTCTCCTGCCTTCCTCTTCCTATTCCTCCTCTTTTCTTGATTTTGTGTCACTGGGTCAGTGGACTTTAGCCTTCCTCCTTTGGGCTTGACAGGTTTAGCTTGTGTTGGATTCTTGCACTTGGTCTTGTTATGGCCTACAGAACCACAGTTTGAGCACTTGTTTTTCTTTACTTCCCCACCTTCCCCTCTCCAGGCTCTTTTCTCCTTTTCTTGTACTGGGCCTGCCAGGCATGATTCTGATGAGTGGAGGACTGGGCTCAAGTTCCTGTGCTTTTTCCCATTGTTTCTGCCCAGGCATAGGATGGAAAGCAGGTCCATATGTTGCCCTATATGCATCCACATGATAGGCCTCATGGATGTAATCTTCATAATTCAATCTTTTCTTCTCTATGCATGCCAAAGCATGACAACATGGAATGCCTAACAAATCCCACCTATAACACCCACATTTCCAGTTCTGTAAATCAACCACAAAACTATCTCCCTCATAGTCCACCTCAAACTCCCACACATCAGCCTAAGTCACATCACAATTCCTAACATACTCTTTGTGTTTCTCAACCATCGTCACCACTGAGGGTATTATTACACCCTAAAACTTTTTAAGCCCCTCCCTTTTTTGACAACATCTTTTCATAACCCATCTCCTTATCCACTCCATCATTGTCAACACAGGTTTTGCCCTATCTTCTCTAATCACATTGTTGAAACTCTCACAACAGTTGTTAAGGAGCATACCTGATTTACTTTTCATAGAAAAAGCATGCCTGGACCAACTAGATGCAGGGATTGCATTCAAGTATTTCCAAGCATCCTCATTCAACTTCTTGATGGATTCCATAGCCTCATTGAACTTACTCTGCAACCAACAAAAGGAATGCACAAGTTATAACACAGACACAACAACAAAGTAAATTATAACCAAAACAAAACCTAGTGTAAACATTTTACCTTTGTTGATGCCCTAGCTGCTTTCCAAAAATCTTGCCTGTATATCTCACCAGCAAATTGCCTCTTGAAGTTGGCCCAAATATGTCGGCAACAGAACCTAGTCTCATCATTTGGGACAACAGCCTTGAAGGCATCAAGCATACTCTACAACACACAACAAACCATATTAGAAAGCATAAAACAGGGGTATAAAGGAGGGTATAAAACCATAGCTAAGGATAGGTTTTACCTTCTCCCTGTCACTCATGTAGGTGACAGGTTCTTCCCTTTCAAGCATAAAGGTTATTGCATCTGCTACACTGGCAAGATCATTGACCACCAACTCTGTAAAATGCCCTTTGCCTTGCATAATAACACTTAATAATCCCATACTCTCTTATACTGCTCTTCTGCATCCCTATAGATCATGCAAAATGCCCTTTGCCTTGCATAATAACACTTATGATACTTCACTTTAACTCCAAGATCCCTCCTGCATTTCAGCATAAATGCAGATAACTTCCATGTAGGGTTGTCCCTCCAGTCATCCAAATACCTCTCAGCAAGGTACTCAGAGGTCACCTTAGTGTTATGAGTTTGAAAACCACAAGAATATTTCAGGTCTATTGTTCTAATTTGGACACAATTCTTAGACACTAGCTGCTTACAGTGAACTCTAAACCCACACTTCCTAGTTGACTTACATGAACATTCAACAAATCTACCATTTTTCCATTCACACTTACACCTCTTCCTACAATATGCTGTCAATCTCCTCACTCTATTATGTGTAAAGTAAAAGTCATAGCCCTCTTATACATCATGCCATTGTAAAGCTTTTCTAAATATCCTATGGGAGGGGAATTTCATGCCAAGAAATAGTTGAATTTTACCTTTGAAGTCAACCTCAGGATTGAACAACTTGTGACCATCATCCTCCTCATCATCAGAATTCTTAGGGATGTGCAGCTCTTCCTCTGAGTCATCTAAAATCTCATCATCATCGACAATCAAATGATCTTCTAAAGCCTATGAATTACCCTCTAATACTTCCAAAGATCTCCTTGTGTAAATTGATCCTATACCACCCAAGCTTCTAGTAACTCTCTCAGCGATATCTGCATCAACATGCTCAGCAAAGAGGTCATCATCATCCCTATCCTCAAAGTCTACATCACTCAACTCAAGATCACTGTCATCTTCATCACTATCCTCATCAGATGAAGCTATGTCAGAGAGTAATGGTTCCACTCTATGCCTAAGAGGTCTGGTTGAAGTTTCAGTTGAGGTTTGAGATCTGGTTTGTGTAGTGTTTTTATTGACAGAGGTTTTTGGAGCAGTTTGGGGTGTTTTTTGTGAGGTTGAGTGTGTTTGAGCTGCTGAAGTTGTAGTGTTTGGGGTTTGAGATCTAGTTTGTGTCTGTTCTTGTTGACAGAGGTTTTTGGAGCACTTTTTGGTCGTTTTTGTGACTTTTTGTTCTTTTTTGAAGCATATTTCTTATTTAGGTCCAACCCTAGGTTTGTTAGTGGTCCCCTACTAGTGCTAGCTGACTCAGTATTATTGTTCCCTAAGTTGGAATCTACCCCCACACCTCTCTCCTCATGGACCACATATAAGTGGTAAAAGCCATCACTTTCTGGAGATTCAAGAAATTCAGCAAGCTCCTTGTCACTCTTCATCTCTTTCCTTCCAGCAAAAAGACTATACCAATGGCTCCCAAACCAAATCCTTCCTGGTTCACTGTAACCTAAATCTTTAAGCCACCCAACCACCTCAAAATAACACATTTCTAACTCTCCCATATGCAAACTCAGCCTCCCCCCCTCATAAGTTGTCTTCCACCTCTTAGTCACAAAATTACCCCCATGATACAATCTAACATTTATAGGATCCATGCAAATATAAACTGGAAAATATGTGGTGTCCCTACCGTTGAACCTGAATCATGAACAATTGCAACATAAAATCAACCAACAATTGCCATAGATGCTAAGTGAACTAAACCAAAAACAATTTGTATAATTACAGAGCATAACCACACACAATTTGCATAATTATAGGGCATATAAATAGCCATGAATGATAAAAACATGATCTTTCAAACCAAAAATGAACAAAAAAATTCTGGACTTGTACCTTGATTTTTGGACCACTTTATAGCTTGTTCTTCTCTGGCCCCATTGAAACGTGAATTCAGATGTTCCCTGATTTTGTGTACGAAATTAACAGAGCAACATAGTAAGAGAGAAGGAAGTAGAAGTAAAAAAAAGTGGTAGATTGTTGGTGAAACCTTACCCCATCTTTTCGAATGTTGCTGAGAAGTAAATTAATTCAATTTACTGATGCTACTGTGCACAAATTGATTGCAACTTCCAGTGACAGAAGAGGGAATTGAATTCGTTGTTGGGGGAAAGATGTAGGGCTTCAATTCGAAAAATTGGAGGAGAGAGAAGAGGAGATAAGAGAGAGAAAGAGTGAAGAACTTGAGTCTGGGGCTCCAAAAAACGTAAAAAAAAGAAACACGTGTCAAGCACGTGATTTTAAGTTGTCGAAAATCACAAGTCAACGCCTGAAAACTTTTTTTGGCAGCAGTCAACAACCGGAAGTCACTTTAGTGGCAGTTGTGTGCAAAAAAAAATTCATAAGGTAGTTTTTCACAAAAAAGTCCCAAATAAAGGCAGTTATGGACAAAAAATCCTAATGTAAATTACTACATTAAAATTCAAATATAGAGAATGGAAAGTTGTGGGTGGAGCCTGGAGGGGATAATGTGAATGTGAGCATGCCCACACTTGACTAATCTGCTATCCTTCTGTTCTGGCTTGGGCCAGGCAGTTTTAAATGGCCCCATAAGCAATTGGGCAAGGCCTAGTTGATTGACAAATGTCCCCAGCATTAATGCTGCTACTGTGCAGCATTTCAACCTCTAATTTATGTCTTATGATTTAGGAGTATGACTTATGAATTGCGAGTGGGCCTTTGTGCCAGCCAAACATCGAAAAAGAACCATCTCCGTTTGTTAGTTGTCCATTTAAAGTTTTATATTCACCAACCAACGCATAATTTTAATTATTTAAATTGTCTATTACTAAATACTTTTATAATAATAAAAATCTTATATCTTGAAGATTTTCATTAGAACATATTTTAAAACATTTTACATAATAATATTTAATTTTCATATATTAGTTTTAAAAAAAGAATCAGAGTGGAAAAACTATTAACAGATGAAGAAAGTATTTCATTGCCTCTGTAATAATAATATTAGTAATAATATGTTTTAATTTATAAAAGATAAGTTCATATCAGATCAGATCAGACCAGATCAGAAAAAAAAATTCATATCAGATCAGATAAGTAAAAATAAGATGAACTAAACATAGCCTTAATCTTATTGCAGGATAGTTTTTCTTCCTCGATTATTAGTTTTAAAAAAAGAATCAGAGTGGAAAAACTATTAACAGATGAAGAAACTACCATCTAAGCTCATATACTTCTATATCTATAGAGAACCATCTAAGCTCATATACTTCTATATCTATAGAAAAGTTAGGCTATGTTCTGTTTACCTTATTTTTACATATTTCATACCAGATCAGATCAGACCAGACCAGACCATACCAGATCAGAAAAAATAAGTTCATATCAGATCAGATAAGTTCAGATCATGTTTATATTTAAACACTTATTGTTATTGTTATTATTATTGTTGTTATTATTGTTATTGGTATCATGATTCTTATGATGATTATTGTGATTATTAGTATTACTAAGGAATTACTAATGCTATTATTATTATTATTATTATTATTATTATTATTATTATTATTATTATTATTATTATTATTATTATTATTATTATTATTATTATTATTACTATTATTGTTAGTATTACTTTATACGATTACTATTACTATTAATATTACTATTACTTGTACATTTGTTATAAAGGATTATTATTATTGTCATTGTTGTATTTATTAATTATTAATATTGGTAATTATTATTAATGGGATTGTTATTATTATAAATATCATTGTTATCACTATTTCAAGCTATTTATGATAAAAAAGAAGGATGTTCTTTTGGCATTTGTACATGTTCTTTTTTTATATTTGTTCTAATTAACAATTTTCATATGCAATGTTATTTTTGATATTGTACATGTAAAGAACATGGCAATAGTATATGATGTTTAAATTTTTAACAATTTTGGCAGTATAATATAAAGTATATGTTACTAGTTTATATAAAACATGAGTAGTAGCATGTGATAACCTAATGGTGTTTGCATCACCTTCAAATTCCCCCCCTACAAGGGAGTTCAATTTATCTTTAAAAACAAAGTTTATATATACAACATGACAACAATATATAAGAACATGTAACAATTTTGTTCAACATCATATGATTATATATAATTTATAGGTTTATTTATGAAAAAAAAGAACAATTGATTGATATAACAAAGAACATGTTGTTAGTTAAATCCGAACATGTCATCAATATAAAAATAACATCCATCTTTTATTTTTAAAATGTGTTCTTTAAATGGATTTTGTATGCTCTTTCAATATATGTTCTTTTTTTATTATCATTATATGTTCTTGTCATTAGTACCTAAGTTCTTATTATAAACGGAGCATAGACATGAACAATATGCTCTTTTTATCATAACAATATGTTATTTTACCTAAAATATGTGTTCTTTTATTTTAAATTGTATGTTCATATACTACGTGTTTCTTTAAAAAAAACTATTATTATTATTATTATTATTATTATTATTATTATTATTATTATTATTATTATTATTAAAAGTTGTGATAGTAAAAGAATGATAGTAATAGTAATACTAGTAATGAAATACGAAGTAATAATAATATTAGTAATAATATGTTTTAATTTATAAAAGATAAGTTCATATCAGATCAGAGCAGACCAGATTAGAAAAAATAAATTCATATCAGATCAGATAAGTAAAAATAAGATGAACTAAACATAGCCTTAATCTTATTGCAGGATAGATTTTCTTCCTCGATTATTACATAAATAAACATCAAGATATAGATCAAAATTTTCTTATTTTCTTTCTTTAAATTGATAAGGGTTCCGTTTAGAGAGTAGACTTTCCTAACTTTTTTTTACCTTTTACAAAAAAGAAACTGAAACACATAATCAAGAAATTTTCCTCATGCAATTATTATAGATTTTATGTGATTTAGCCAATTATTCTTTTAATCAATTAAAGTTTGAATCATATAAATCATATCTCTTAGAATTCCTCATATATTCAAAAGATCTAGACATTTTGGTTCACTAGTTTGGTTCATTTCAGTTCAGTCAAATTCTATCAAAAGAACAGGCCCTTACACTATTAACTTGATGCAATCATTTCGTAGGTCTTTTACGTATATAGTATTATAATATGAGAGGTCTCCAAATAGACTTTTCTAAAACTATTTACACAACTAACGGTATACATTTAACCTTCTATCAAACATGATGTAACCTTACATATAAAAAGGAACGACAAACTATTCATCGAACACGTAAATTGCAAAGCAATGTACATGAATTCATAATTTGACGCAAGATGTTCATTTGTAATATGAAGACCCCCCCCGGACAGCTTTCTCAGCTTTAATATGCATACGTAAAATAGCAAGTGAATGATAAAAATGTATTGATAGATAATTCTGCTTCATAAGACCCAACAGAATGGTGACCAAAATAACATTGAGCAAGTCAAGTTTCATAAAAAAAGTGTTAAGGTGATTAAAGTTGCTTTATACACACAACAAAAATGCTGCATAAATTATAAGTACTCGTATGATTGATGCATTTTAAGGGAGAAGTGGAGGCATATAAGTCAATGTTGGTTATCTCTTGCAGCTTTATTGTGGTTTGAGTGCATTGCTTCGGCCCATAAAACTATGCTCCCACAAATGGTAGGACTTGTCTTTTTTTTTTTTTATTTTGACTGGAAGGTGGGACTTGTTTTAGGAGATTCTAAGTTTTTCTTTCTTTCCTAGCTACTTATTTTTTCTAATAGTGGGATTTGGGAAATCACGCAATATGGACCCTTAGAAATCGCAGTACTAACTTCTACAGTTACTTTTTAAAATTTAAAAGAAAATATAGACATACACTGATACAAGTAAACTTAGAGCAAGTTCATTGGATGGTTTACGGAGTTCATTCATTATACACACGGATGTATCTTGCGCATAGTATACTTAAGACTAATTTTTAATCATTTGAAAACTGTCTTTCTTTTAGTACACTTTGCTCATCTGAATGATTCCAAATGAGCAATGAGCAAAAAAATAGCAATGGGTGTATAATAAAAATTAAGATTATGAGTAGAGATAGTGAAAAAGATCATAATAAATTCACAAATTCTTGGGTGTAACTGTTACACCATAGTTTATGGTATAACAACCTGCAAATCACTGTTTTTTTTGTAAATACATGAAATAAATGACAAAATGACATTCATGTCATTTTTTGTATAGTCCATGTCATTCTTGTTGAAGTGTATGTCATTAAGCATGTTACATAATAAGTTATGGTGTAACATGTTACACCTAAGACGCACTCAAATAAATTAGGAAAGAGAAAAAAAAAAGGGAGAGAGAGAGGGAGGATCAAGAAAAAAACAACTTCTACAGCTTATCTTTGTTGAACTTAACTTATTTTTGCCGAAACTTATTTTTGTTAATTACTCCCTCTGTTTTTTGGTTCTTCCTACTTCCTCCGTAACAAAATAACTACAACAAATTAGGGAGGCACAAACTCCTAGGGAGTTTTTCTTAATGGAGTATTAGGGGTATGGTTAGTGTATTAGGATTTAGGGGTATGATTAGGCTTGTGAGTAGAGAGAAAGTGAGGTAAAACTGACTACCATACCAACCACCACTGCCACCACCAGACCACCTTCACCACTACCACTGCCACCGCAACCACCACAACAACCACCTTCACAACCGCAACAACCACCTTCACAACCCCAAATCACCACCACCATATTTCTACCCAAATCGACCACCAAATCAAACCCCATGACCCAAGCCAGCTCTGTGCAACCACCAGCCTTGCACCACTTCACCACCATCAACCAACCACTACCAACACCCTCATCCCATGTTCTCTCTCATCTCACATCTTCTTCCTCCCCTATTTACACTTCTTTGCGCCTTCTTCCTCGACTCCCTTGATCCCCAACTTCGCCTTACCTCCCACGTACCTGCGAAGTATAAACCATATCTCCGGCTTGCAATCTCCTAACCACACCACCCAACACCCGACTCTCCACCTCTCTGCCCACGCCGCAAACCCGACATCCATTGCATGCACCACCGTCATCCTTCTCTCTTTCGAACTCTCCCTCTTCTCTTTTCTTCGCTCAGCACACCACCACTGGACTGCCACGAGCACCCACAATCGAACCAGATCCAGAAGTTCGGCGGTGAGTTCGAACCAGATCCACAGTCGAACACCAAAGAAGTTCGGCTTCCATGTTTAAGTGATTGTGGCGGTCGATTTGGTGGTTGTGGTGGTGGAAAGAGAGTTTGCGGTAAGATCGACGGCTGGTGGTGATTTAGGCGATGGGTGGTTGGTGGTGGCTGGTTGTTGGTGGCTGGTTGTTGGTGGTGGTTGGTGGTTGGTGGCAGTTGGTGGTTGGTGAGGTCGGCGGTGGAGGAAGGTTGATGAGGTTAAATTAGGGTGAAATAATTAATGTTAATGATTTTAAGTTTAGTTGTTAAAGAATATTAGATTTAGTTTAATGATGTTTTTTATCTTCATAAGCAGGGCCATTTTGGTAATTTCAGACTCAAAAACTTACCTAAAATAGTAAGAATGAAATCGTTGCATTTTTTGTGTTACGTCCCAAAATGGCAAATGTTGCGCTTATTTTGTTACGAAGGAAGTACTTTAACTGTGCACGTTTACCAATGCACTTCTTTGACCTTAAATATGTTCCATTATACATTAGCAAAAATTAATTATGATTGAATATTAATAAAGTACTCATTAAGATGAATCAAACAAGACCCCGCATGACTACAAATTTTAATATATATTGAAAAAAAATTAGAAGATTCTCTCTAATTGTAAATAATGTCAAGATTCCAAGTAGGAAGAACAAAAAAAACAGAGGGAGTACAGTTCCTTTATGTATTGTCAATTATTGAACTTTTTTTTGCTTAAATTAACTTATTTTTGCGGAACTTATTTTTATCGAACTTGTTTTTGCTAAACTTAACTTATTTTTGCTTAAACTTATTTTAATAAAGTGTAGAAAACAAAGCCTTAAAATAAACCCTTAGCGTAGGCCTAAGCTAACTCATTCTTATTGATAATGAAAGCAGAGAGTAAAGTATTACAATCACACCACATAAGAAGAGAAGAACAATTGTGCCCATATTGGCCATAAAATCACCGGCCCTATCAGCTTTTCTAAAAAAACGAATATATATGAACATCAACACTTTGAAAGTCAATTCTATAAAGCTTTATTCTTTTATATTGAATAAATTTGGTTGAACAGGTGTGACTTGATGCACCTTAAATGAGAAAACCTGAATTAGATTCAACTAATTTGAACTGAACTCATGAACTGAATGAACCTAATCTGACCTAAATTGAACTAAAAATTTAAAATATAATAAATAAATAAAAAGGGATCAAGTATCTTATCATACCTTCTAAAGTTTGTTGTTTTTCATAAATTAACTTTAATTTTGTATTACATGCTCTCCCTTATATTTGTATATACCCTCAAACTTAACATCACCGTTTCATGAAATGTGAATTTTGTAACACATCTTGTTTCCAAATTATGTTTAGGACTAAGTAGACAGTGGAGTAATCATTATTCAACAAATTAAGGTACTTATTCATGTTTGTAACAGTATCATAATTTTAAAGGTTTACAATTTGTTTGGTGTGTAGGCCTAAGGAGTCATAAAAACAATAATGATATAGATGAAATTCAATCTCAAATCATGAATATCATCATTGATTTACCAATTATAGTAGTTTAGAATGGTTCACATAATCACATTATGATCATATTATCAAGGAACATATATAGATTTTTATAAATCTAAGCGACTAGTACTATACCAATTAATCCTCCTCCCTCTCATAAAATAATATTTCTACATTATGCGTCCCTAAATATGGCTAAACATAGCCGTTAAGACTTTACCGAGTAGGTATTTGGCCTGGTGATAAGAGATGTTCTTTGTAACTATAAGGCTATGAGATCAAACCCTGGTTATCCTTTCCCATACTCCCAAAGGATATGCCTTGTTAAGCTATATATACTAGTTAAACTTTGAGAGGTTGTGGTCCAGCAAGGTGTTTCTCTATATACTGAAAAAGTTGGTTAATGAAGACAATTTGTTGACATCCTATGCACAACCCAAATGTGAGTGTTAGTCTTGTTCCACATTGAACCTGATGAGAGCAATAAACAAATTAATAAAACTTGAGGAGTTACTCCTCCTACTACCAATTGGTTTGAGGATGGAACCTCTTTGGGCTTGTAAGTTGTCTAAACTCTCTTCTATTAACGGGTGTGGCCAGGCCCATTATTTTAAAGTTTGATTTAACTTAACACAATTAAATCTAATGGTCTCCTTTAATTGCATCCTATAACATTTACACCATTATCTTTATGTATGTTGTCCGATTCATTTCACATATAAGGCAAGATGTTTTACTCTTAATTTCTATCAAACCATATTACATTGTAATTTCCAAAATATAATTCTTAAAGATACTTCTAGAATATATATCAAGAGAAACGAATTGATAAAATTATTTATACGGTCTGATGGTCTCAGAAAGCGTGGTTGTCTTTGTTCTATGATGAGATACAAAACGTAGAACTTTGCAAAGATACAAATTGTTAATAAGTACGTTTCCTTGAGGTACACAATTTTAGATTATCCTGAAATAATTTATATGTAGTCTCCAAGAAGTACTAATTTTCATGCCTTGGCGATGTGTCTAATATGAGTCCAAGTCCAACCAATGTACTGCCCTATGCACTAAGGATTTAAATGGATAATACTAGTTTTTTGTTTGAAGATTCAAATATTAATACACCTTTTTTTTAAAGGAAATATTAATACACCTTTATTCTTTAATTAAAGGTTATATATATTTTACATTTTAAGGTAAATATGTGTAAATGACATTTTTTTATTAAAATTATGGTACAAAAATTTATCATGTATGAGATCTTGTTACATTCATATTGATGTACATCTTCATATTGTCAATGTTTTATAATGTGTTATGACATGTAACTAAAGATCTTGATGGGCAAAAGTAAGTTTTGGAGACCATGAAAATTCCAGGTAACATGCATTATAAGCATGATTTTATCTTTCTATATTTATTAAATTATTCTACTTTGACTTTCACACTTGGCGATGCACACACTTTTGACCATTAGTAGAAGTTGATATCATGAAAATATACATTATAAAAAATCCAACAACATTTTACTCCCTCGGTTCACTAAAGATATTTTTAATTATTGTAACAACGTAACCAAGACAAAGAGGAGAAAGAGTGTAGATGTGTGTTATTTTTTTTTCCATACAAGAGAAAATATAATTATTATCACAGAGTGAGGAAGCACACCGATATAGACGGGATTCTATCCCAAGTCTTGCGTAACACCCACAAGACTTTACCAAGAGTATAAAGTTATGTAGGTCCTACAAGTGGGGTAAAGTAGTGCGCAAATGGAACTAACATTTATCAAATAGGGAATAAAATAAAGTAGAAGTACGAAAATCATTTGCAAACGGGACTTTAAATAAAGTAGGAAGATCTTTAGATAATGGAGTGAGTATGCGAAATATTTTGATATATTAATTAAAAAAAGTCAAATTAGAATGGATTATACAAAATGATGAGTTGATAGAAAAATTAGAATGATAGAACAACTAAAAAAAACGAATTAGTTAAAAATGATATATGTATAAGAAGTTACAAATGGAAATATTAAGTAATAAATAAGTATTAATTACATCGGTTGACGTGTGATTCTATCATTAATTAATTCCTCAAATAATACTAATGCTTATATGTAACCCTAAGGCCTACATAGATCATTTTCGGACATTGCTACACCTACCCACCGGCCGACAACCCACTACTAATAGAGCATTAAAAAAATAAAAATTATGTTGAGTTGGATTTCATTACCACAACCCTCAACAATTCTTTATTGATGTTGGGTACTCTACCCGGTGGGTGGACAAAGTTTTTTCCATCATTTTCCAATATATATACCGCAACAACTCCGTTCAATGCAACAAAAATTCATGGGAAGACCCTCTTTTGGCTTATTCCCCTGGATCATCTTGTTGCAACAATAACCCATGAACTTGTCTAGCTAGCATGCATTCCAAGATTAATACTCTATATTTTTGATGATGCAGATACTCCACTTATCTATAATTAATTGTTAGTTATACTATTTTGGAATGCTGGTATCTGGAAAAAGAAGTTGTGTACGTACATTCCTAAAATAAAAATTGATTTTGTGATCATGCCCCCCCATTGGCCACTATATAAATATATGGACCGAAGTAATGAAATAGAGGAATATGGCCTGGCAAGAACACTACTATAAAAAGCTATTAGTGAATTCATGGTTAATCCCTAATCATCATGTATGTAAAGGATCACGTTTACCCACTTATTAGATTATATGAAATAAAAGAACTTAGTCACTTACGACAACATTTTCTTTTGCGATTAGCTGCAAACTTGCTACAACATTGATTGCAAGTAGCTCAGTGTTATAGTATATGTCTATATGAACATACATTTTATAACCGTCAAGGTCACAAGTTCAAACTTTCGAATCCCATATATATATATATATATATATATATATATATATATATATATATATATATATATATATATATATATATATATATATATATATATATATATATATATATATATATATATATGTTCTTCTTATACGATGAACAATCATATAGCTAAGTGTTTCATTAACATTGTTTTTATATATATCAAATTATCAACCCAACAAATATAGTTACATTTCGATAAACATAAATTGTTTCATGGTATGGCCAACAACTAGATGATATTCATAGAGTACAAAAAGGGCTATAGTATAGTAGTACCAGAAAACAACTATTCTCTTTTACACACAATGAAGCTTGCTCCATATTATTATATGATTTTTTGCTCAAAGGATCGGAGCTTCCGAAAAAAAAAAACCTAACTGCCCTACTACAGCTTCCATTAGCATCTAGCTAGTGACACAACCCTAGGGGTGGGGGGGCAAATTATACTGGAAAAAAAAAACAAAATATTTGAAAATAAAGTGAAAAGCATGAAAATAAAGGAGGGGGGGATTATTTATTTTTTTTTTTAAAAAAAACAAGGACAAAAAGGGGGAGAAGAGTACACATAAAATACTTAGTACTAGTAAGTATCCAATTATTATTGCAAAAGTAAACTCCTAATAAGTGCAGCTTGAGTTGTATCTGTATTTTCTAACAGCTGTGACAGTCTCTCACTCAAGTCATCTACTTCTCTATGTAAACTTTTTATGTAATTGCATGTCTCCTGCAATACTCTTGATGCTGATACCTGCAAATGTAAACCATTTTTGTAAGTTTTTCCGTTTGTGCATATACCAATTATTTTGTGGATACATGCAAATTGGGTATGTATAACTTATAAGTTATAAACATATACTAGTATTTTGTTGAGCTGGATTTAGTTACCACATTACTAGTTCAAATTAAATACGAAAGTGATAATTTTGGACAGAGTGAGTATAAGAGTATCTTTGAGCTACATTGATATTTGCTAATCACGTTCTTAATTAGAGTGTAAAACCATTTATTATGTTTACACCTACAACAATTGACTTTCAAAACAAACCTACCCCAATTGTCAACTCAAAGTTCATTTTTTTCTTTTGAAATTTATCTAAATTTCAAATAGACCCTTAATAGATGCACTATAGTGTTTCGGAATTGGATTTTCTGTTATTCCAGATTGTAGAGCTTTGATTGTATGAACTTATGATCAGATTATAGAAATTTTCTCCTCCAAAAAGAAATTAGATGATAAGAATTTTGCACATTTAAATTAATGCCAAATAAAATATACATCTAAAGCGAATGGATCTTATCTGTTACCCCATTTCCTGCATTATTAGTTTATTACTAATCATAGTATTTATTAATTAGTTAATCTATATCTAAATACAAATTGGATATTAATCATGATAAGAAGGTTATTTATGGTCAAAGTTAGAAAAACTTTGATCACAAAAGTAAAAGAGGGGAGTACAAAAACATATGGTGAGAGTATATATCATTTGTATCAAAAATAATTTTAAAGGGTAGATCTATTTTAAGTAATTGATCCTATAAGATGGAACATTCTAAGTATTTGCATCAAAAAATTGAGGGTAAATCTAGTTTAAGTAAATGATCATAATTTCATAGGTATATTAATTAGATGCAAAAACAAAACTAAAGAAAAAAAATGCATGCATATATCATTGTTTTAAAAAATAGAAAAAAAAATGTAACCTTGTCAGGGCGTCGAGCGTTATGGAGCTCAGGAAGAAGTTGCTGCAATTTGCCGACAAGATCTTGAATTTGATCATCTGTAATTCTGGAACTTCCGGATTGCCTAGAGCGTGACCTTCTGCTAGACATTATATTTATAGCTATTTATATTTCCTTAAAGAAAGAGGTTTTTATGTTCACTTAGAAATAAAAACTTTAGGTTATACACTAGGGTCTAGGAGTTTTTATAAGTGTGTGTCAGATGAACTAACAATATAATGTAATGTTTTTAAAGATAACCAAATATATATATATATATATGTATATATTTGAAGATGATCCAAAAATAAACAAACAACAAGAAGAATTTGGTGGGACAATTTGTAGGAGACAAGGTATGGAGTGAAAGAGATAAGTGGTGGAGTTTGAAATAAGGAGTTTTGGAAGAAAAAATGTAAAGAAGAAGAAGAAGAAGAAAATATAGTTGCACGAAAATACAAGTGGTGGGATAGTGTGAAATATGAAGGGAGACAAATGCATGGGAGAAATAAGTGGGTGGGAGTTTGGTATTTAAATAGGGTTTTAGGGTTGAAGAGAGAGAAATTCAGGATACGCCATACTGGCATGGCAACCCCTCTCTGTGTGTTCCCAAGTTGGGGGGTTTCATCTATGGAGAGAGAGTGGACTTGAACACTTTTTGTGACAAAAAAAGAGGGGTTTTTTTTTTTCTTGATGGTCAGCCAGCTCTTTCTAAGTGTGTCAGTCCCTACTGATCTCACACTTAGAAATTAATATGCTCTTTTTTTTATATATATAAGTGTGGTACTTCTTTCATTTGATAATTTAAAATCTTCTCTAACATAATTTGTATATCAATTTTATTTTTGTCATAATTATTCTCCTTTTTTATATTTGCAACATATGAAAATGGAACATAAACCAAGGAAATAAGAGAAACAATGAAATGTGTCTCATGTGATTCATAATAAAGAAAAGTTTTTAATTCTTGTATAAAAACATACTGGAAAGAGATATGTTTCAGGTATTGTGCAACATCCCAAAAGGAAATACGTTGCAAGAATTAAGAAAAAGGAGATAGTTATAAGTCTTATTGACTACCAATCTAGCAAGTACTCTCAAACAATAATAGAACAACGGACAAATGAAAGCAATAAAAGAGACACACAGAATTTTATGTGGAAAACCTATAATTGGGAGAAAACTACAAAGGACTGTGTATATGCATAACTAAGAATCAAGACGATCAATAATGGTGATACAAAAACTCTCAAAAACTCTCTAAACCTGTTTCTCTCTCTATTATGAGAATTATATGCCTAAACGGCCTAAATAGTATTAAATTCTCAAGTTTTGCTACACATATATATTAGATTTATTTATCTCATTTGTTAGTTTAGTTCCATTAATAATCATCATCTTCTATCTATGAGATTATTCATTCTTATATATTGAATAATCATTCTTATATATTGAATAATCAAATTAGCCATTATTGCAATAAGATTATGTAATATTGTGAGACATTTAAAAGAAAATGTTTATCAAGAGACCACAAAAAAATGATAAATGACATGTTTTTTTTTTTTTTTTTTGACAGGGAAGAAAAAAGATTTCATTCATACAGGATAGCCAAACGGCACTTATAATCAATTCCTGAAAAATCGAAAATTCCAACACAAGTATATAACACCTTAGAACTAGACACATCGCAGATTTGATTAAAAATAACCTTAATAAAAAAACTTCATCTGAAGCAATACAATCTGTGAGTTCGCTCTGCTTCGGCTTAACTTCCGCTGATGCATAGTCGTTTGGGTGAAAATACTTTTGTGGTCTTCTAGATTCTTACAGAGAATAGAGATTGTTAGATCTTCCTCCTTCATCAGACGAACAAAAAAAGAAATTGAATACCCTAAAATAAATACCATCTTAAGGATGGGATATACTTATTGGAAGCAATTAAAGGAGTTTTTGGGGCTTACCACCGGTACGAACACCAGTGGAAGCCCCTACAAAGATTCACAATTGAGGCCAAGAAGAAAGGAGATTAAAGAAAAAGAGAAAGAAGGGTAAAGAATGAAGGAAAAACCTTCAAAAAAGAAGAAAAACCTAGCGATGGAGGCTAGGAAAAAACCCTCCCAAGGAGAAACCCTAGAGAGAAAAAATCCTCCCAAGGAGAAAGCCTAGAGGGAACTTAACCTATTCTAATAAATGACATGTTGAAGTATACATATGTATATTACGTTAATAAATATGTATATACTATATTCTTGTAGACGATAGATGTCAATCTGGTTGATTTTATTCTATTGTACACATTATATGGTTTATTTTGAAATGAAAGATAGTTTAATTGAATGTATTTATAGTCATATGAAATTTGCAATAGACATATTTCAATCAATATATGAACGATGAATTGAACATTAAATAGATTTCAATTTCAAAATTTTGACCTCTGCATGCCTTTTTATTTTCTCGCGGTCTCATGAAGTAGCCATTGGGGTTTATCAATATACCATATAATTTTTCAAATAAAATTTTAAAGGACCAAAAAAGGGCTTACCAAAAAATTTGGAGGCTAGGGGAGAGGAGGCTAATGTTATCATTTACAAAGAACACCACTAGACTCTCTTATATGATTATATATTCAGAACCTTTTACTAATAATTTTAGGAATTATGTATGAGAATTGAGAAGTACCCAAGATTCCTTTCGCTCGTGATATGGCAAACTGCATTACAGTTTAGTTATCTATATATGGCAAAATTATATTTTCCCTTTATAGTAAGTTAGTTGTTAGACAACCACATATGATTCACTAGTCTATAAAAGTTGTACCAGCCTCATTTTTAAGTCTGAATTATTTCCTAAGACCTTGGTGTATCATGTGTTACATTAATTTTGCCTCAAGGAGATTAGATTCTAGCTAGATTCTTAACTGTATATTTTTTTTTACAAAGAACTACTTATAGTAAAAAAAAAAAAAGTTATGCCGTTTTCACGTTAATAAATACTTCCAAATCTAATTACTACGAGTAAGGCTAATATATAGGTAGAAGATATTATTAAGAACTAATATATACCAATAAGTTTAAATATTGATGAATGACCAACTATGAACTATCATCTATATTGATACAAATTATAAAAATGTATTACTAGACTCATAGAGTTATTAGAGTCATAGTTAATTTCAATTTATCTAAAACATAATCTTACCCACTCAGACCACTATTGATTAACAAAAAATAGTGAAAATCATATACATGGATAAATTAAAATTTTAGTGTACAAAAAAAAGCTAGACAAAAGTATCTCAAACGTCAAAATTTTACATAAAAGTACTTAAAAGATAAGAAAAAGATACATAAAAGTAAGTGATTTCTCTTGGACACACAGTTTGACTAGAGACCAACGTTCAGAACAACACATTTATTATACTATTTCATTAATTTTTTTTTATTGTTTATATAGTATTAGCTATTATGATATAAAGAATTCCAACTTTGAAAAAAAAGACCTGACACAATAGGCTCATTAACAAATTATGAAGCATTTGATCATTTTCCCATTATTGGCATGCATGATCAACATCTAGAAGTGAGTCCAAATTTGCAAGTGACTCAAAATTGCAATTGATTTATAATAGTATATAGTAGAAGTATAGTAGACATAAACTTGTAGAAGTAATATATTACTATTTTTCATTAGACAAGAAGTATGTGGGCGGTTGAGAGATGTATATAGCCTATTAACTATAGATAGTTAGATACTCCTGTTTTGAGAAAGTTTGACCAGTCAAAAGGAACGGTGGAAGCACCAAGTTGTGGCTGTCTCATCCGCGAAAGAGAGCATCAACATGAAACGTGGTGCCCTCCACCATCTCTATCCAAGCGTTACACCGACCTCCTCCAGTCCTCGGTAAATTATACAAAGACTATATATTGTTTATGTTTCATTGATTTTTTTTATATTGTTTATGTTTGAATTGATCGACCAATTTTTAGTTTTTATGGGTGGCTGTAAAAATGAGATCACTTGTTGGGAATGTAAGTGTGTATATAACAATTTTGTAATTTGTGATTGTAATTCATCCACTTCCCTCCAAAATTTTCCTTCAATTACTATGTCATAGATCAACCGTTTTCTCGCAAATTCTATGGCAGTAAATTTGCACTTTCCGGCACATAGAATTGTCTTTGGTTAATAGATTTTTGGAATGCGATCCAAAGCGTCATGAGGTTTGCTCTGTTGCATGTTTTCTACGATAATCTCGTCAATACTTATCGGATCATGTAGGGTTGGACAAACATATTTTTTCCTCTGACAATGCTTTCCTCCCACATGTTTTCTAAATTAGAAGGTATTTTGAGTGAGAAACAATAATAAGAATAAATTACAAGATCATAATATAAGACAAAAATCAAGGTTGGTCTACTTGGTTGGAAGTCCTCTTTTCACCTCTATGATAGGGGTTCGATTATGTTATAACGAACGCAATCAAGCAACGAATAATTAAAGAATAATCGACACAAGAATTAATATGGTTCACTAATGATGTGTTAGCTTACATCCACAAGCGAGTCCCCCGACTCCGTGCTTGATTTAATCCTAGCACTAGATAATTCAAGGCATGCATATATCAAAAAAAAATCCCTTGCATATTTGTGCTATCGCCATCTATGTTGTAAAAATTCAAGCCACCTTCGATGTAGGGCCCACGAGTCCACCTACAACTCCACCATTGGTATGATATTGTCCGCTTTGAACTCGTCCTTGGGCTCCTTCCCAAAAGGCATCATACTAATGTAGTTGGTGAACTCTTATAAACTAGGTAACTCCTCTTTATCTCTCCGATGTGGGACTTGGGATGTATATTCAACAATCCTCTCGTCAGACCAAGGACCACAAGCCTCCCCTCCAGAGATAATCCGTATAATCATCCTGTACCGCCGCCAACACGTGGAACACGTTGCGGACCACCACAATATCGGGAAGACTTTCGACACAAGGCACCAAGCCACGGATTTCCCATCGCGAGGTCACACTAAGAGCCTCCACACCTTCTTTAGAGTAATGCACTATGCCTCCGAGCCATGCCTACAACCAACATGTTTGAGTTACCTATCTTTGAGAACCAAATACAGAATACCACCAAAGGCTTGCACCCACGCCCTAGAGCTACACCGCTCCACACCCTGTTGCACCCACGCCTTAGAGCTACACCACTCCATAGCCTGCGTGCTCTAGCAAGCCAACCATGGGATCCACCATTGTATGCGCGTTCTCCCAGCCGAACCGTCAGCTCATATACCATTTGTAGGGCCCAGGAGTCCACCTGCAACTCCACCATTAGTATGATATTGTCCGCTTTGGGCCTAGCCCGCACGAATTTGTTTTTGGGCTCCTTCCCAAAAGGCTTCATACTAATGTACTTGGTGAACTCTTATAAACTAGGTAATTCCTCTTTATCTCTCCGATGTGGGACTTGGGATGTATACCCAACATTCGCCATGGGGTAGTCAATATCATGCGTTCTAATTGGACGTAGCATTCTACCGATGTTAAGTCATGGACTAGTTTCTTCAGCCCGAATCAAAAAGAAATTAAAAGTCGGAGCGAGATATCTTTGAAATTACTTAACTAGCTCCCATTGGTTAGTCATATGGTGCTTAGAACCTTAATTCTCTAGTACTCTTATATAATACTCCCTCCATTCTCTTTAGTTGTTCATGTATTTTCCATTGGGAAATTTCAATATGTTGTTACTATTTTGAATTTTTCCATATATAGAGTAATTTTATACTTCAATCCCCATTGCTTTACACTATTCAATAGTCTTTTTTACTCTTTTACTCCTCAAGCTTTTGACTTATTGGTCAACGGACATAGATTAACTCAAATGATATTTAATTAATTTAGTTTTATTTAATATAGTGAAGTCTTACCGATTTTTGAATTGCATTGATTTCTCTCTCCAAATTCCAAATAGAAACAACAAAAGTAAACAGAGAGTGCTCCTTAACAAACATAATTCTAAAGCATTAAAGGGAATTTTCTCAGCCAATAACCCCTCTTGAAAGTAGCTTGTCTTTGTCTGTAGACCCAACCTAATAACTAGCAAAACAAAGTTTCGGTTGTTCCATCTTAACAGTTTTGAGTGCCAGAGCAATAATATTTCCAATGGTTCATCTTATTAGGGCATTTAGTTGGGATATAGATAGGGAGAATTATATTAGTCTGGTAGGCATAACTTTATTTTTTTAATTATTTTTTTTAAGGGTAAGATGAAGTCCTTGCAAGAGGGGGAAATTGGGGATTTCTTTTGCAAGGGGTGAGACTCGATCCAGGGATCTCCGGGATCGGAGGTGATGCCAACACCATTCAGGCTATCACCCGCCGCTCTTGTAGGCATAACTTTAGACTCGTTGTAAGACACAATGATTTATGTAAATCTGTGTACATATATGCGCACAAAAGATCATATAGTAGTGTGTTCCTTGTTTGTGCATTTTGGAAGTACACAATCATGGGATATTTGTGTGGCGAGTATGGTGTTGTTAATATGTCAATATAATTGACTAGAATTTTGAGTTATCAATAATGTTGTTATATACTCCCTCTT
>CANSZD010003537.1:0-149920 GCA_947648045.1 Beta corolliflora
CTAGGTCTATATAAGTTTTTTACTTTAACAATTGGTACATATTTTTTGCAATCGAGAATATCTTAGTACGCAAGTACTTTTTTTGAAAAAAAATATAAAAAATAATTTCTCACAAAAATATACTTTAAAAAGGTTGTACGATACAATTTTTGAGAGTTGTAGCACCCTCCCTCCTATAAAAGACCAGACCACACTTCTCTTCAACCTCAATGTATACCATTTAATATATTCAAATATTATCAACAAACTTATCCACCAATTTGCTACAACGAAGTATTACTTTTCTTGTAAATATAAAAGTAATATTATTGCTTTTAATGAAGATTAAGTGTTTAAGTTACAACGATATAATTGTATGATATGAATAAGAATATAAGAAATAAGATGATGTATTCCCTTATTTAGATTAACACTTCACTTCTACACAAAAAAGAGTGTAAGATATTAGACACGCACCATATATAAAACACGTAATAATTCGAAGTTTCGCCTAATTCATTTAGTTTAGTCATTGGAAAAACAGCAAAAACAAATGGTGCCTTCTACGGACCGACTCACCGAGTACCATTATTGGCATTAAAAATTGTACCAAAGCATCACTAGAGGAAAAATTGTCATTTGCTGCTTTAAAAGGGCTGCGCTTGTGTTGAAAACCATGACCCTTCCGTTAGAGCTGCGGTCAAGCCCAAAACCATGAGACCTTGGTTAGATAAAGGGCATGCGGTTTAGGGCTTGACCGCGACCCTTAAAGGAAGGGCTGCGGTTTACCACTCAGCGCCCTTTTTTTTTTTTATTTTTAATCCCCACAAGGCCAAAACAAACCGCGCGCTCATTAATTTTACTTCCCTCCACACATTTTCGTTCCTCCTTCAACGGCGAAAAAGAGCACCCACCCTCACACCCACCCCTCACACTTCGCCTCTCGCTCTCTTCGACCTCGCACTTGCTCACCTCCTCCCTGCAACTCGCACTTGCTCACCTCCTCCCTGCAACTCGCACTTGCTCACCTCCTCCCTGCAACTCGCACTTCCCAACTCAACCACCGACAACATTAGCAACCCTAATTTCGCTGCCACGCCACCATCCTCGCCTCGCAACGCCTCCATCGAGAAAGAGCGTCGTCGAACCGGCAAATCACCTCTATTATGTGTTAAATTCATTGTAAGTTTTCTATTTTCTTGTAGTTTTCGTTCGATTGTTTGCTTTTCGCTCAAATTTTGATTGTTGTTTTGCGTTTTCTTGTTGTTGATTGATTTTCATGCATTTACTTAGTTTGAGTTAGTTTTCTTTGAGTTTTGATGTCGGTTTTTGATTTTTTTTTAGTTGTTTGTAGATCTATAGTTGCTAATTTTGTAGAGTAAGTTTGCTCCTCTTCGCACTCCTCATTTCCAAATTTTCAATTATTTCAGGTTGGTATTTCAAAATTCTTGTATAATTCTGCTATTAGGGCTTTGTGTCCATTTCAATTTAGCAATTTCTGTCCATGTCTGTTGTTAGGGAAACAGGAGGTGCTGTGGAGATAAGTTTTACGTGGATTTTCGTAACGGAGGGATAAGTTTTCTCACTCTCTCATCTCACTCTTTTGTAAATACTTAGCTTCGAGATCTCTTGATTTTTCCTTGTATAATCAATCTTAATGCACTTGAAAATGTTGACAATAATGCTTTGCTCATATTAGATTTCTTTGTTCGACTTTGCTCATATTATCTCATCGTTCATTCATGTCGCAAATAGCTTTATTTTCTCCTATTTTTGCCTGCTAAATTTTTTGTCTCTTTTATGAGGATTAATAGATCAAATGATTGTATTGAATTAATGGTTTTATGATGGATGTCTAGAGAATTAGTCTCATTTGGTTAGTGTTTTGAAGAAATTTCTTGTTTTTTCGGTTGGTTTTTTAGCATTGTTGGTTGAATATTGATGCATAGTTTTTGGTTTTTACGAGTTGGTTAGTGCCTTATTGATTATGATATCCTTGCTTTGGTGAAATTTTATTGGTGGCTTTGTTTGATTTTCGGTTTCGGGCACAATTAGTGTGCACCATTGTTCTTTTGCTTGATTCTTTTATTTTCCATTGTAGTCAGCTGGAAGATCACATCGCTCGCTACCTTCTATGCTACGGCGGGTGGAATAGTTGCCACATTTATTTCTATTTCCTTTCCTTTTGGTTATCTTCGCCTAGCGAGAGAACTCCACGAGTGACAAATGACCCATCAAAGGTATGACCAAAGAAAAAGCCACCGGTTTCTATTTGTTGGTATGTCTTTTCTTTGATTGTTCATGGAAATTGTCTTCGATAAGCATTCAAATATTCAGGTGAGAGAACATGATAGAACAGCCCTAACTTTTTTTGTGTTCCCTTTGGCCCCATTTATATACCGGAGATGATGTAATAGAAATCCCGGGCCCGAATCTCATATCATGGTATAAAATGCACCATCGGGGTCCTAAGCGTCTTAATACTTACTGAGTTTACTATAATTAGAATTCATTGACCGCTTGCTTAAGCTAAATTGATAAGTCATATTCGCACGAATGTCTATCATGGTTTGATTGTAATTTCAAGTGGTACATATTTATGAAATTATAGAGCTTTCCTTGCACATATGCGATCGGAAATCTTTGTAAAATTAAGAATCCATGTGATTTTGTCATCTCTTCTAAGTTTGAGTACAATATATATGGATAAAATTTGAGTGACTACGAGTTTTTGAGGTATGTAGTTCGGGATGATTATCTCTTAAATTTTCAAGGAAAGGCGATAAACTCTTCAAATGCCTTGAATATGCAAATTTATCTATTTCTAGACTCGCTCTTTAGCTTAGGCCTTTGTTTCTTCATGCATTGGTTATTATTTCACTCTTTTTTTGCTTATTAAATAATCTTCTATTTAGATGATTTTTACTGTATTTCATATGAGTTTCTTAAACGAAATACCAATGTCTAGAAATATCTTTAAATTCTACATTCCTTTTCATATTTAACTACAACTAGATGGCACGCTTATCGGGGAATTGATTTGTAAGTGGCACATAGTCAAGCAAACATGTGGTTTTCTATATCCCGCACTCACTTTTGGAGATTGCTTCAACACTCGGCACCACTTTTGCACACCATCCTTTGGAGCATATTGAGCAATATAACTTATCACTATGGTGCGGAAGCTCGAAGCTTATCCCTGCCCAGCGGGCCTTTTTGGGTCCTCCGGTTAGTTCCCTACCTTGCTTGATTTGAACACCAAAGATAAGCTGCAATTGCACCTAATTTACTCTCATTTCCTGTCTTTTTTTTTATCTCAACAAACATCGGGTAATGGATGATTTTGGGGTTTCGATTTTATCACAATTGGTTACGATTTTATCTGTTTTGTTAAAGGTGTTCGTCAATTTGTTAATTGATTCTTCCTTTTTTAGTTCCATGAAATACCTAATTGTTCCTCTCATTTTTCTCTTCCCTTTTATGAATTTTTTCATCGGATGCTTAAAGATCTTTGCATTTATTGACGTTATTGCCAAGGATAAGGCGATAAGGTACTCAATCTCGGACCATGTCATCCTTCTATTTATCCCCCTTCTATTAACTTAGCTTAGAATTCTTTTTCCGATTATGTTTTAGAAATTAGAACCATCCTATCCGAAGTTGATTGTTCGAGGATGAACCTTATTTATCCCCCTTTTCCCCTTAGTTGAAGATGATTGTTCGAGGAATTAGTATGGGCATTGTAGCCCCTTTGGGATCATGGTGTTGGTTTTATTGAATCTTTTTGGCTTTGATTGATTGTTTCATGCATAAAGTTGGTGAATATTAGTTAGTTAATGATTTTTGTGGGATTTCTTGGCCTACTATGCATCTAAGTGGTTATTTTAGGACTTGATTGCCTTGATGATGAAATCATTTCGGTAGTGTATAGAAGGCGATCATGTACTATCTAAGTTGTTACGTCATAAATTTTGCTATGTAAAGAGTTAAGCTTTTGCATTTTCACTAGTGGAAAAAAACACTGAGGAGTTTTGAATTGCGATTTTAATTGTTATAATTAAACTAGGATTATAAGATCTTGTTGGTAAAAGAGTTTTGAACCAACACTAACAAGTTAATAATAATATTATGTTCACTTTTTCTAGCAATTGATAATTAATCACAACAAAAATTAACAAAATAAAACTAAAAAACCAAAAAAGAAAAAAGCCGATAAAACTAACTCCTTTGGCAATGGTGACTTGAACTATCTCCTCCCCCCGTCCCCCCCCCCCCGCCCCCCTCCCGTCTGCACTCCCCACGACCGGCCCCTGCTGACCCTCCCCCCCTGCCTCCCCCCTCCCTGCCCGGCCCCCCCTCCCTGCTGCACTCCCCCGACCGACCCTGCTGACCCTCCCCCCTGCACTCCCCCCTCTTGTACTCCCCCCTCACTGCTGCCCCTTTTGCACTCCCCCTGACTAGCCCCTGCGACCCTCCCCCTGCTTGCCTCCCCCTGCACCCCCCTGTTGCCTCCCCCCCTCCTTTGCTTCCCCCCTGTTGCACTCCCCCACCACCGGCCCCTGCATCCCTCCCCCTGCTTTGCCTCCCCCCCTGCGCTCCCCCTTGCTGTACTCCCCCCCACTCTTTGCCCCCTGTTGCACTCCCCCGACCGACCCTGCTGACCCTCCCCCCTGTTGCACTCCCCCCACTGCTTTGCCCCCTGCTACACTCCCCCCCTTCCCCCCAGTGAAGATGAATTATGAAAATTATGCGAGAGAACGAAAAACAAGACGGAAATATATTTAGCCGCATGTTAGGTCATATATAGTCCAATTGACTTAGTTTTTTGCATTTAGCCGCATGTTAGGTCATATATAGTCCCAATAGGTACATATATAACTATAAGAGTCAATTAAACTCCACTTATATGCTTTGAAACACATTTTCGGTAAATGAAGGACATTTCGGGCCGATTTTGGCCTTTACACTCCAATTCACTTTGTTTTTTGCATTTAGCCGCATGTTAGGTCATATATAGTCCTAATAGGTACATATATAACTATAAGAGTCAATTAAACTCCACTTATATGCTTTGAAACACATTTTGGGTAAATGAAGGTCATTTCGGGTGATTTTGGCCTTTACACTCCAATTCACTTAGTTTTTGCATTTAGCCGCATGTTAGGTCATATATAGTCCCAATAGGTACATATATAACTATAAGAGTCAATTAAACTCCACTTATATGCTTTGAAACACATTTTGGGTAAATGAAGGCCATTTCGGGCCGATTTTGGCCTTTACACTCCAATTCACTTAGTTTTTTGCATTTAGCCGCATGTTAGGTCATATGTAGTCCTAATAGGTACATATATAACTATAAGAGTCAATTAAACTCCACTTATATGCTTTGAAACACCCTTTGGGTAAATGAAGCCCATTTCGGGTCGATTTTAGCCTTTACACTCCAATTCACTTAGTTTTTGCATTTAGCCGCATGTTAGGTCATATATAGTCCCAATAGGTACATATATAACTATAAGAGTCAATTAAACTCCACTTATATGCTTTGAAACACATTTTGGGTAAATGAAGGCCATTTCGGGCGATTTTGGCCTTTACACTCCAATTCACTTAGTTTTTTGCATTTAGCCGCATGTTAGGTCATATGTAGTCCTAATAGGTACATATATAACTATAAGAGTCAATTAAACTCCACTTATATGCTTTGAAACACCCTTTGGGTAAATGAAGCCCATTTCGGGTCGATTTTAGCCTTTACACTCCAATTCACTTAGTTTTTTGCATTTAGCCGCATGTTAGGTCATATATAGTCCCAATAGGTACATATATAACTATAAGAGTCAATTAAACTCCACTTATATGCTTTGAAACACATTTTGGGTAAATGAAGCCCATTTCGGGCCGATTTTGGCCTTTACACTCCAATTCACTTAGTTTTTTGCATTTAGCCGCGTGTTAGGTCATATATAGTCCTAATAGGTACATATATAACTATAAGAGTCAATTAAACTCCACTTATATGCTTTGAAACACATTTTGGGTAAATGAAGTCCATTTCGGGCCGATTTTGGCCTTTACACTCCAATTCACTTAGTTTTTTGCATTTAGCCGCGTGTTAGGTCATATATAGTCCTAATAGGTACATATATAACTATAAGAGTCAATTAAACTCCACTTATATGCTTTGAAACACATTTTGGGTAAATGAAGCCCATTTCGGGCCGATTTTGGCCTTTACACTCCAATTCACTTAGTTTTTTGCATTTAGCCGCGTGTTAGGTCATATATAGTCCTAATAGGTACATATATAACTATAAGAGTCAATTAAACTCCACTTATATGCTTTGAAACACATTTTGGGTAAATGAAGTCCATTTCGGGCCGATTTTGGCCTTTACACTCCAATTCACTTAGTTTTTTGCATTTAGCCGCGTGTTAGGTCATATATAGTCCTAATAGGTACATATATAACTATAAGAGTCAATTAAACTCCACTTATATGCTTTGAAACACATTTTGGGTAAATGAAGTCCATTTCGGGCCGATTTTGGCCTTTACACTCCAATTCACTTAGTTTTTTGCATTTAGCCGCGTGTTAGGTCATATATAGTCCTAATAGGTACATATATAACTATAAGAGTCAATTAAACTCCACTTATATGCTTTGAAACACATTTTGGGTAAATGAAGCCCATTTCGGGTCGATTTTAGCCTTTACACTCCAATTCACTTAGTTTTTTGCATTTAGCTGCATGTTAGGTCATATATAGTCCCAATAGGTACATATATAACTATAAGAGTCAATTAAACTCCACTTATATGCTTTGAAACAACTTTTAGGGTAAATGAAGGCCATTTCGGGCCGATTTTGGCCTTTACACTCCAATTGACTTAGTTTTTTGCATTTAGCCGCATGTTAGATCATATATAGTCTCAATAGGTACATATATAACTATAAGAGTCAATTAAACTCCACTTATATGCTTTGAAACAACTTTTAGGGTAAATGAAGGCCATTTCGGGCCGATTTTGGCCTTTACACTCCAATTGACTTAGTTTTTTGCATTTAGCGCATGTTAGATCATATATTGTCCCAATAGGTACATATATAACTATAAGAGTCAATTAAACTCCACTTATATGCTTTGAAACACATTTTGGGTAAATGAAGGCCATTTCGAGCCGATTTTGGCCTTTACACTCCAATTCACTTAGTTTTTTGCATTTAGCCGCGTGTTAGGTCATATATAGTCCTAATAGGTACATGGCCCCCTGCTACACCTCTAGCACAGCCCGGCACCCCCTGCCGCCCTCCCCCTGCCCCCGCCCCCCCGGCTGCTCCCTGCCAAGCACCCCCGCCCCCGCCCTGCTAACCCCCTGCTAGCCCCCTGCTAGAACCCCACCCCACCCCACCCCCGGCGCCCCCTGCTACCCCCATGCTGCCCCCCCGCTACACCCCTAGCACAGCCCAAAGACCCCCTGCTTCCCCCCCCCCTGCCCCCCCCCGCGGAACTCCTCCCAAGCACCCCCGCCGCCCTGCCCCTGACCCCCCCGCTAGCCCCCCTGCTAGAACCCCACCCCACCCCAGTGCCCCCCTGCTACCCCCTGCTGCCGCCCCTGCTACACTCCTAGCACAGCCCGGCACCCCCTCGCTTCCCTCCCCCTGCCCCCACCCCCTGCCCACTCCCTGCCAGCACCCCCAACCCCTATGACCCCGCTAGCCCCCCCGCTAGCCCCCCACCCCACCCCCTGCGCCCCTTGCTACCCCCTGTTGCCCCCTGCTACACCCCTAGCACAGCCCACACACCCCCTTCCCTCCCCTCCCCGCCCCCACCCTCGCCAACCCCCCCGCCCCCTGCCCTGTAACCCCCGCTAGCCATTTGTTTAGCCATTTGTTGTTGTATTGTAAGCTGCCATGTACTTACAACATCAACAAATTGAAAGTTGTTCTTGTGGAGTGGGTCTGTCCAGCTTCTGCTTTGTAGTACTTGCATAGATATAGTTTCAACTCCAAATTATAGCGGTTTTGGTTTTATTTGCCAGGTTCTATCATCTGTAGAAAAGTTGCTTTTGAGGGATTCGGATGCTGATCTTGGTGGAGTTGTTGTAATGTCTTCATGGCTGTTCTTTGGTTGGTTATTTTTTTATGGTTGTGATCCTGCTCATATATTGCAATTCGAACATTCGAGGGCAGCCTCGAACTAATGTAATTTAGTTATTATTTTCTCTATATTCGTGTAAACAACATAATTTGTAATGAAAAATGATACTTATATATATATATAAACTGTTTGGGAACATTTAGGACAAAAAAATCCAAAAAAAAAAATTTTTTTTTTTTTTTTTTGGGTCACAAGGGCTGCGGTTTTGGAAAAACCGCAGCCCTTAGTGGGTTAAGGGCTGCGGTTAAGGGCTAAAACCGCAGCCCTTAACTCACCAAGGGCTGCGGTTTTGGCCCTTAACCGCAGCCCTTAACCCACTAAGGGCTGCGGTTTTTCCTTGACCGCAGCCCTTAACGCGCTAAGGGCTGCGGTTAAAAACCGCAGCCCTTCCTAAATGTCAAGGGCTGCTAGTCTAATGGCTGCGGTCAAAAAACGCAGCCCTTGGGCCCTTTTTGACCGCAGCCCTTGGGCTTTTTTCCTCTAGTGCATATTGACCAACTTCTAAGAAAGAAGGATAGCAATATACAGTTTTACAAAATTAGACCATTGACTATTTTAGAGGATTTAGACCATTGACTTCAAACTTAAATTAATTTCTGCCAGCGGAACCAAATATAAACTATCTATTCAAACTTGCTGCATCTACAAAATGAGATTGCAATTATATACAGAAGGAAAAACACTCCGATCCTTCTAAAAAATGCAACTAGTTTTCAATCTCGTGCAAATATATGAAATATTAGTTAGGTTAAGGAGTGAAAAAAGTGAGCTCTATCTCGCGCAAATATATGAAATATTAGTTAGGTTAAGGAGTGAAAAAAGTGAGCTCTATTTATCCGTTTATTGACATTCTTTTGATAGAAATTTTTGACAGGCGCATGCGGAAGGTTAATGGACCAAATTTGTAATTTATGAATTTTTATTGATTGGAATAATTTGTTACAAACTTGGGGGAGATACATATGATATGTGATATGCAAGGTTTCATAAGAGAACTTTTGCTTATGAATGTGGTAGCTAGGAAGTACATATGACTCCACACTCCTACGTACAATGCTAACACATATTTATAAGAGTGGTATAACTTAATCTATTTTTCTCTTATTTCGAACAATATCAAGTTGATTTAAGATAGATATATGTTTAGTTCATCAACTCTTAAACTCTGCATCTTTCATAAATGGTAGAAGCCTAGACGTATTAAACAACCGAAGAAGTATTTTTTAGGGGCTAAGCAAGATATACTTTTTTTTTTTGACGAGGAGATAAGATATACTCAAACTTTGTATTATGAGATTAAATTGTTAGTAGGTTCTTTTTTCTTGGTCCGCTCATGAGAAATTCAAAAAACGTACAAGTCTAGCTGTCAATTATTTTGTTAGCCATACGCAACGTAACTCATATTTTCCTTTAATAAACAAACAGAAATTGTCCAAGCTAAGTATACTCTATATATTTTAGTTACGTTCCTCGACATTCTAAACTTGTCACCCTTATTACATTCAAACTTTTAAAAGAGAAAAATGTGTTTTCTCAAAGCTATCATATTTTTTCTCCTTGCGATTTATGCTCAACATGGAGCACAAGGTGAAATACCCAAAAGAACCATGCATCTTATTAATTCAGCTAACTACAAAGGCCCTTATATTGGTGTTGTAATCCCAAAGTTATTTGAGCTCAACCCTCTTCTTCAATCTCCTAGCTTTACTCCCTCCAAGTTTACCATTGATTTTGCAGGTATTTTTATTAAGGCAAAATTGGCCTTAATACCACAAATTATGGCTCAACTGCACCCAACACCACAAACTTAGCTAAGAATCAAAACACCACATTGGTTTGGGTGCAGTGCGTGTCATAAATAACGACGGAGGTACCTTTTCTCGCCGGTGACTAGTTGTCAATCTCAAGCTTTCTCTCTCTAAAACTATTCTTCTTCACGAAGAAATCTGAACATTGTTCCTGGAAGGTTCAGGGGTATAGCAAAAAGGTATCTCCGGCATTATTTATAATTAACACGCACCGCAACCAAACTAATAGCTTGTGGTGTTTTGGCGACTAGCCAAAGTTTGCGGTGTTGGGTGCACCCAAACCATAATTTGTGGTGTTGATGCCAATTTTACCTTTTATTAACTATTAAACCAACTTAATTAATTTATACTACATCATATATTTAGCAGTAGTATTTTTTTTTCCTCCATTGATCAAACATAAATATGACAATTTATTCTTTACTTAATTTATGCTTAAGGCAGAAGATTTCGATTCGGAACCATTGCTGGAAAGAAAGTAATCTTGGTTATGACAGGACTTGGCATGGTACACAAATTTCTTTTTATATCTATCTCCAAAGTTTAAAGAAAAAGAAAAACTAGAGAATGATATCACTCTTCTTTTTTTTTTTTTTTTTTGACAACGAGAAAATTTGCATTAATTGAAAACTTGAGTACAACCTAATATGCTAATACAACAAAACTAAAACAACTATCACGAACAAGAACTACATGAACTTGAACACAAGTTGAAAAGATAACACTAACTACTATGTGTCCAGTCCGAAAACAGTTTGCCTTGAGCAATGGCGGGTGAGGTTGGCGATGAGAAGATATATGTTGAGATACAAAACCCTGACGATCTGCATAAAGAGATTGCCGGACAACAGCTAGCAGATCCCAATGTCTACTAGACGTGAAATCCCAAGGTCCTTTATGATCCTCCTGGGATTCTCCTGATTCAACTAACAAGGAAGTTACGTTCCTGAGTGACTTCTGACCCTGCTGTGAGGGTATCCGGAGTTCAATCACACTAGACTGAAACTCGAAAGAGGTGGAGGTCTTGACGTGCCCCAAATCAAGTTGGAGTGCCTCCCACAAGATGCGTTTTTTAGGTGTGATGACATTTGAAGTCATCACGAGACTTTGGAGCGAGTTAGATTGAAGAACTTCGCCCCACTGGCGGATCCTAAGATCCAAACTGACAATCCCGAGCGCATAAGACCGACGCACAACAGATCGTAAGAGAGAACCTCCTCGCATCTTAACCAACACCTGAACTCCTAAAGTGGCAAAAACCTCATGCCTAACTCCAGGATTATTTGCTCTACCTACCAGGTTGCCTAGATCTTTCTTTGTCATAGGAAACCAAGAGCCTTGAACTGCCCACCGATCACCACTAACAAACACCCCAACACTATCAGTCACAAAAAAGCCAGGACCATCGGATCTGAAGATAACAAACATTAAAATAACAAAAACATACATCACTAGGTTCGTAACACCGAACCCTAAACTTAAGAACTCGACCAAACGCAGGAAAGGGAAGCCAGAAACGTAAAACTTGAACAACCACTGACCAAACAACATACCAGGGGAGAAGGGAGGGGAGCCGACGCACAAAACACGGGGAGGGGGAAGGGGAAGCCCGACGACGAAACTGAGCAGGGGTTGGGGAAGGGGAGCCCGACAAACATGAAAGGGAAGGGAAAGAGAGAAACTTAGCTTGACGGCGACAAGCCGTTGAACGAAATCCGCAGGCGGCGGCGAAATTACCGACAGAAGCAGACGCGGGAGAAGGGGTTGGGAAACCTAACCTAAGTACTGAAACAGGGGAGGGGGAGACACGAACTAAGAAAAGGAGAACCTAAACTACGGGCAAGACGAGAAGGCGGAGAGACGGGATAAGCGGAGGAGCCGAGGAGGTGGAAGACGGGGAGGGGAGATGGGGAAACGAAGAACTCGACACAGGGGTGGGGGAATGACTCTACACAGGGGAACGAAAACTAAGAACCAAAACGGGAAACAGAAACTCAAAACGAAGAGAGGCCCAGAGACAGGCTCGCCGGCGACTTGCGGCCACCAGCGAGCTTGCGGGCGGTGGGCGGCGCCTAAGGGTTTCGTTTATGAGGAGACTTTTAGAGAGAGAAGGAAGGGAAAGAACGTGCTACAGCTCTAATGACATCACTCTTAGTGAAAGTTTTGTGATGCATTTTGCAGGTAAATGCAGGCATAACTACGCAAATGTTGTTAAGTTTATTTAGAGTGAAAGGAGTTGTACATTATGGAATAGCTGGTAATGCAGATCCTTCCCTTCATGTTGGAGATGTCGCCATCCCTCAATATTGGGCCCACCTTGGACTTTTGAATTGGCAGGTAAAGTATATACTTCCTCCGTTTTCGAATACTTGCAACAAAGAAGTATTATTTAGGAGACACAAAAAATTCATTTGTTGCAACTAAATGAAAAGGAGGAAGTATGTATTTCAACTATTTCTTGTTGAACACTAATTATCATGATAATGTAGGGACATTGTTTAATTTTATAAAAACTTATGCAGCAAAAACTACTTTTGAAAGAAATTGCTTGATTATAATTTGTAAAAAAAAAATTGTGGAGTTTTCGTTTTGACAAGTACCAAAAGATCTATATATGGAATTTTCTATATTCGGCAAGAGTAGTTTTTATGATAATTATTAGCTCATATAACAATTTATATATACTAACGATGAACTTTAGATGTCTAGTTAAAGAACAAAAAACAATTTATGTTCTATATTCAAATAGTATTTTTATCTCAAAATCTAACACTGTTACTTTTCCGAAATGCTATCTTAACTAGTAAAAGTTACCGTAAATTTCTACTCCATGAAATACCTTTAATCCAGTTTTTATCAAAGTTTTGATTCAACTTGAAAAACAGTTGCTAAACACGCTCATTGTTTTCAGACCCAAGCCCCGCTAGCTAGCTACGTACAATTACTGGCCTTAGGCCCTTAGCCATCACCACCAGTGGCGGATCCAGGATTTCACCCACGTGGGTTCGGAATCAATGAGACGTTAAAAAAAAAAAGACCAATTTAAATTGCTTAAAAATAAAATACATCAATTCAAGTTCGGAATTACAACCGATAAATACGGGAATAACTTCTTAAATTCAAGAAAATTGCTTGTATTTGGTGAAAAACAAGCTGAAGACTTTTGAGACTTCCAAAAATCTTCCAAACTTTTCATCCTTCCTTCACAGATTACTTAAAATTAAACAACTTTCTTGGCAATTGGCAATTTGACATCTAAATTATACTCTAAATCTCTAATGTCTAATGATGAATAATTGAATTCAACAAAATAAACTTCAATAACCAATAACCATTACCCCAAAATCCAAATTAAACTTCAATAAGACAATAACATTATTATAATAGCAAATTCACCCAACAAAATTGAAACTTGAAAGTCTCAATTAATCTCATGGCAATCAATAATTTCAATTCATCCAAGCATTCCAATAATTCAATTTGTAAATAACCAACTATCCAAGCATTACTTGATTACTAAATAAATTGGCAAATGACAGTTTAAGCAAAGAAATTACCTAAACAAATTCGAGTATTCAGACTTCAGTAGAGACTAGAGCAGAGGAGAGATGAGAGATAGAGATGCGTCTGTGCCGTTGTGCGAGACAGTGCGAGTCTGCCGCGGACGGTGTCCGACGGGCCACCTATCGTCGGAGTGCGAGAGGAGAGAGAATGGCAGATGGCGTCGTGCCTTTGTCGAGTGGAGTAGTGTTTTCAGTTTTGAAAGTTGAAACCGTAGGTTTTTGGTTTGGTGAAAACAGAGAAGAGAGGAGAGAGAATTAGAGAAACTGAGAAAGGGGAAAAAGAAAACCAGTGTCAAAAAAATAAAGACGAGAAAAACCAGTGTCAAAAAAATGAAGCCGAGAAGGCTCGAACTCGTGAAGCTTATGGGCAGATGTCTTATGTTTCACACGCGGAACCACTGGGCTGCTAGTTAGCTATCGTAATTGTTTCGCGCTTCCTTACTTGTAAGCTATTTATTTATTTATTTTTTTGGCAGATTTTTCCTTACTTTTTTTCCAAAATTCCGTAGGTTCAGCTGAACCCACTGAACCCACGCTAGATCCGCCCCTGATCACCACCTCTAAAAAACGCACCCAAAAATGCATAGCTTTTTTGTCAATCAAATGATGCCCAGTATTTGGGTAGTAACCTTGACTTATTTCTCGAAAACTGGTAATATTTGTTGTTTTGTAAACTATATATAAAAGCTTTTTTTAGATCAGTTGGCGAATAAGCTAAGAAAACTCTATTTAGCTAAATTTGAGATAAAAACTAGTAGGCTCTGCACAAATTACAGTTATAAAAATGCTCCGACTATACTAATGAGACTAAAAATAAGGTAACTAAAATTCACCAAATAGCTTTTAATTAATGCAAATTTTTGCGATGTCAAAAAAAAAATCAAGCTAAAAGCCTTAAATAGATTCATAAAACAGTCAAAAAATCATTAATAAGACGTAAAGGTGACATCACCAACTTCTTGGCTTTTCATTGTTAAAAAGGTTGGCTTAATCAGCTTAATATAGTTTATACTTTTACTAAAAATCTGAACATGATTTACCAAATGTTTGCCGTCCAACTAAAATTATAAGCTAAAAGTTAAAACTAAAAAAAATTGCTGGCCACTAATCATTTGCGAAACAAGGATATAATATTACTGTCCATGATTTTTGCATGATCTGTACTAAACGAGGCATACAGTCATGCAAAAGATCTAGAAAACTGTTTTCTATAAGATTTGATTAATTCTAACATGGACCATATATATATATATTAAAACTTAGTAAACTATATATTGCAACTTTGTTTTAATAATCATGGTTGTCTAGACGTAACGCTCATGAATCACGATGAAATTTGAAAGATTATTTTAATGGGTGTAGAGAAATGGTGATGGGCCAGAGGACGAATTGGCCCTTGAAGCAGCAGGAGATTACTCAAGAGATTATGGCAACTTAAGATTTGGTGACTACACTTCTAACATCAGTGACAATAGTGCACCTGATAATCTCTTGAACAGAATTTGGTACCAGGCAGAAGAAGTTTTCCCAGTAGATGGAACTCCTGAGGAAAGGCAGCATATATTTTGGGTCCCAGTTGATCCTCATTACTTTAATCTCGCAAAGAGACTTCAGGTAAAGAAACGACGACCCTAATTAGTACCTCCTGTTTCCTGCTATTAACTATCTTTTAAGATTACGCACGAATACGCACTTCTTACTCTTTTAAGATCTGCAACTCAAAAGGAGGCTAAATACAGCACTTCTTACTCTTTCTTTTAAGGAGATACAGCACTTCTTACTTATTTGATGAATATCAATTATAAAATCATCTCATAGACTCGATGATTCCAATGATATTTCACTTCTCCCTTTGATATTTATATATGTGTAGCAGCGTGGGGGGCTTTGAAATTATCCTAACTAAATAAGAGGATATATTTGAAATAAAAACACCTAAAATTGGAATTTTTAATTTGATAATAGAGATGATAATCAATTTTTTTTTTCTATTTGTTGGTAGGGAGAACCATCCTAGTAGATTGAAACCACGTACAGGTCCACCTGGCCGGTTCATCTTAGCTTTTAATTAAGGCCCCTTTGGAGTTGAGAGAGGGACATCAGTACCCCTAACGAGGTTAGGTTTCACGGCTTTGAGGTTTTAAGAGACAAACCTTTAAAACTATAGTTCAAGAATTCATCAAGCTTTTCCCAAGTATAATGCATCTAGATTTTAGCAATGATATTTGTATGGGTATAAACCAAGTACGTTAGCGGATCTCCCAGAGGAGACCGCGAACATATTACGGACGCGAACATTGCAAGTGTCGCCTACAACTCTAGCAAGTCAACTCACTGAAGTGGTCCGACAACGTTGGCGGTCGCCTAACAAGACAAAATAAGGGAATCTTCCCAACTATCAAGTGCACCGCAGCCGTACACGTGTAAAAGGATTACGCACCCTGTCAGAGGAATAGTACTTCTATAAATACCCCACTAGTACTATTCTGCAGGTACATTCTCTCACACTGACAATTCTTATCTCTCTCTCTCTCTACTTTCTCTCTCTAAATCCTATTTGGACACGTGCTGACTTAAGCGTCGGAGGGGGTTTCCTCGCATCCCCCCCGAGGGTAGTTCACGTTTGCTTTCTGTGCAGTTATTCACCAGCGGACGCCAACTCCAATCCTTGACGGACTCTTTTCAAGACCGTCAACCGTTTCTTAACCGGAACAATTTGGCGCTAGAAGGAGGGGCTCCCATCTTTGTGAACGCTATCATGGAAAGAGCAAACAATGACAGCCGTGATCCGTCGGGGTTCGAAACCGGGCAAGGATCTACACCCCTTATTACTGGACTACTCGGTGCACCTCAGTTCGGCGCCCGGATGACCGAGAACGTCAATGAACAACAAACTCCCGAGAACAATGTGTCTCAGGTAAACACTGGTGGCGGATCATTCAACCTGGTCCAGTTAAATCAATTCTCTCCTGAGCAGCTACAAACTGTAGTGTCATTCATCCAAATGTTACAAGCGGGTACTCCTCAGCCTAACAACACCCCAACTCCTAATGCGAGAGTTGACCAAGTCCATAGGCGGATGCCGACCATGACTGGTCGCAACGCTGATAGCCCACCAGTAAGGAGATTGCGTACCTTCACGCAAGAAGGACGCCAGATGGAGAGACTAATCGATGATCCAGAGTATGAGGAAGCTATCCTAGAGACTGAGCATCTCAACAACTCTGAAGATGAGAATCAAAGTCGTTCTCGTCGAGAATATAGCACCAATGGTGCGGGCAACTATTCTGCTGGCGGGCATTTATTAATCAAGCCCAAGATGTCTCCCTTCGTCCCAGAAATCTTGAACCACCCGATGCCAAGGATCAAGATGTCGTCCTGCAAGTATGACGGCACGTCAGATCCGGATGACCATGTTGCAGCCTATAAAGGGCATATGTATGTGTACACGCAGGTGGACGCCATCTGGTGTAAGGTTTTTTTGTCTACTTTGACCGGGATCGCCCAGACATGGTTTAAAAGCATCAAGGCTGGTAACGTTTCTAGTTTTTCTCAGCTTTCATCTATGTTCAGCACTCACTTCGTGAGCAATAGGTGCCGTGAGTGCACAACTGGCGAGTTGTTATCTATCAAACAGTGTGAGAATGAGAGCCTGCGAGATTTCGTTGGCCGTTTCAATGCTGAGGTGGTCACAATTCCTCGTCTTCAGCAAGACGTGGCCGTCCTGGCTCTAATGACTGGGCTGAGGGAGGGGTCCGCGTTCAGGAGCTACATGGGTCGCAAAACCTTCACACCTCTAGAACCGATCCTAAGAAAGGCAAACGACTTCATCAGAGGTGAGGAGTTTTATAAGGCCGCGAGCAGCCAAAGCCGTGAGCCTGAGAAGAAAAAGGATGATAAGCAGAAGAAGGAAAAGGGTCGCGAGAATGATCGCGGCCGAGATGACAGAAAGCAAGAGTCAAACGTGGTCAAGAAAGGGAATGAACGCGAGAAGAATGACCGCAGGAGGTTCGAGTACAAAGACAAGTTCGATGCGTATACACAGCTCACGACCTCAAGAGCTCAAATATACTTGATGAACAAGGATAGCGATAAATGGCAGCGTCCAAAGCAAATGTTTCACAAAAACCGTGATAAGAGCAAGTGGTGCGACTTTCACGGGGATTACGGTCATACTACTGAGAACTGCAGGCATTTGAAGGATAACCTGGAGGATCTGATAAGAAGAAGTTACTTTACTCAGTATAAGGCTCAGTCAAAGGATGGAAACGTGGGAAAGCCTAATAACCAGAATGTGCAATCGCAGATTGCCGAAATTCATGTTATAAGTGGCGGTCCGATTCATGGCGGCAGCGTAAACGGGGCAAAAGCAAGGCTAAAAGAGTTCAGGCACCAGGTCAATTTCAACGAAAGTATGCAATGGAGAATGCCGCCAGCTATGCTTGCCATGTCTTTCACGATAGAGGACGCAAAGCACGTTGTTTACCCCCATGATGACCCTCTGGTGGTCACGTTGAAAGTATCAAACTGCCTGATCCATAGAATTCTGGTAGATGGAGGAAGTTCTGCAAACATATTGTATTTCTCGACTTTTGAGAAACTGATGATTGACCGGGAGCATTTGAAGCCTGTTCGCTACCCGGTGATAGGTTTCACGGGGGCGTCGGTGATTCCCGAAGGATTGATAACCCTACCGGTCAGGGTAGGAGAAGATGAGATTGCCAGGGATGTAATGACGGAATTTCTGGTAGTTGACGTACCCGGGGCTTACAATGCAATTATCGGACGTCCCTTCATCCACGACGTCCAAGGGGTTGTGTCAACTTACCATCTTACTATGATGTACGTTTCCAATCTTGGGATGACAGCGAAGTTGAGAGGGAATTAGGAGATGGCAAAATCATGCTATCTAACAGCATTAAAGCAGCCGGCAAGGAAAGCTCTGGCCAGTGAAGCAGAATCCGAGAAAGGGCATGAGGAGATGATGGAAATATCAATGGAGGAGCTGGAATCTAGGCCTGATGGTACGCCAAGGCCCAAGCCAGATGGAGAAACAAAGCAGGAGATGCTGGCAGAAGATCCGGTAAGGATAGTTGCTGTCGGAACAGACATGGACCCAAAGGTCAGGGTCAACCTGGTAACTCTCCTAAGAGAAAACGCTGATGTCTTTGCGTTCTCGGCGGATGAGATGCCGAGAATAGACCCGGTCGTGATGGTACATCGCCTAAATGTTGACAGCACTGTCCGCCCTATCAAGCAAAAGAAGCGAAATTTTTCTGCTGAGAAGAACAAGGCCATCATGGAAGAAGTTGATAAGCTGCTGGCGGCTGACTTCATTGAGCCATGTGATTACCCAGAGTGGCTGGCGAATGTGGTCATGGTGAAGAAAGCTAACGCCCAGTGGAGAATGTGCGTAGATTTCACGGACCTCAATAGAGCCTGCCCAAAGGACTGCTATCCACTACCAAGAATAGACCAGTTAGTAGACTCTACTAGTGGTCATGCACTGCTAAGCTTTATGGATGCGTTCTCAGGCTATCATCAGATTAGTTTGCTCGAGGCCGATAGAAAGAAAGCAGCATTCATCACGGATTGTGGTGTGTTCAACTATAAAGCAATGTCGTTCGGGCTCCGTAATGCAGGAGCGACCTACCAAAAGCTGGTCGACAAAGTATTCGCGGATCAGAGGGGGAGGAACATCGAAGCATATGTTGACGACTCCATCGTCAAAAGCAAAACTGACCGCGAACACTTAGACGACTTGGAAGAAACTTTTATAACGTTGAGGAAGTATAAGATGAAGCTCAACCCAAAGAAATGTGTCTTCGGGGTGAGAGCAGGGAAATTTTTGGGTTTTTTGGTAAGCAAAAGAGGGATTGACGCAAACCCGGACAAAGTTCAAGCCATCGCAGATCTGCCCGAACCAAAAAGCGTTAAGGATATTCAAAGACTGACAGGAAGAATGGCGGCCCTCACTCGATTTATCTCGAAATCAGCAGACAAGGCTTTGCCTTTCTTTGCACTACTAAGGGGAAATAAGAAGTTCGAGTGGGGAGAGGAGCAAAGCAAAGCAAAGCATTCTTGGCGGTAAAAGAGCACCTGAAAAGCTTACCCACCATTACAAGGCCCGAGACTGGAGACGTATTGCAATTATATATCTCGGCCTCGCCTAAAATAGTCGCGGTCGTCTTGTTGGTGGAAAAGGAGAAGAGGCAACAGCCAATATACTTTGTCAGCCACATTCTTAACGATCCGGAGAGTCGTTATCAGCTGGTTGTGAAAATGGCTTTAGCTGTGATAATTGCCGCCAGGAAACTCAGGCCATACTTTGACTGTCATCCCATCCAAGTTTTAACCAATCAACCGCTAGAAAAAGCGTTGCAGAAGATGGATAGCTCTGGTCGCTTACTGAAATGGGCCGTTGAACTATCAGAATACAATATACAGTATAGGCCCAGGACCGCTATCAAAGCGCAGGCCCTGGCGGATTTTATTGTGGAAGCCTCATATGATGAGGAAGAAGTGGAGCAAAAGGAAACCTGGCTACTGGAAGTTGACAGATCTTCCGCTGTTAGCGGATCCGGGGCTGGTATTGTGATGACCAGCCCTGAAGGAAATTCATATCAGTACGCCATCAAGTTTGCTTTCCCGGCATCAAACAACGAAGCACAATATGAAGCAGCAATTGCCGGCTTGAGAATGTGTTTGGCGGTGGGTGCCAATAATGTACTCTTGAAGACGGATTCGCAGTTGGTTAGCGGCCAGCAAAGAGGAGAATTCGAAGTCAGAGAAGCCAACATGCTGAAATACGTGGAAAAGGCCAAGGAGTTGATTGCTCAATTGAATCACTTTGAGATTCAAGCAATACCCAGGGCCGAGAACACTAAAACGGACGCATTGTCCAAATTGGCAAGCTCTGACTCATTCAGCATCGAGAAGACCGTCACGGTAGACATCCTGAAGGAAAAGAGTATCACAGAAAAAATCATAACCGTCAACAGCATAAACCAGCAGGGAGAATGGTTTAGTGAGCTGGTAGCTAGCTTATAAGCTGACGGGGACGCTTCCCAATGATCCTTCGTCCGCTAAGACAATGAAGCGACAAGCAAACTGGTACGTCATATATCAAAATGAGCTGTACAAAAAGTCATTCAGTCTACCTTTGCTTAAGTGCGCAACTGCATGGGAGTCCGTGAAAATTCTTGAAGAAATACACGAGGGCATTTGCGGCAACCATATTGGCGGAAAGGCTTTAGCGCTTAAGGCATTGAGAGCTGGGTTTTACTGGCCAAGTATGCTGGCGGATGCCCAGGGCTACGTCAAGAAGTGCGATAAATGCCAGAGATATGCTCCCGTCATTAACAGGCCAGCCAATGATTTGCAGCCTATCCTATGCCCAATTCCGTTCGCTCAGTGGGGAATGGACATCCTGGGATCGTTCACCACAGCGACTGGAGGGAGGAAATTCCTAATAGTGGGAATTGATTACTTTACAAAGTGGATAGAGGCGGAGCCGACAACAAAGATCAAGGCAAATCAGGTCAAGAAATTCATATGGCAGAATATTATGACAAGATTTGGGATTCCCATGGCTATCGTCTTCGACCATGGCATCCAGTTCGATTGCCGTCCCGTACAAGCTTTTTTAACGGAATTTCGTGTGAAGTTCGCATACTCAGCCGTTTGCCATCCCCAGAGCAACGGACAAGCAGAGGCCGCGAACAAACAAATCTTGAATGCGTTAAAGAAAAAGCTAGATGAGTTCAAAGGAGGATGGGCTGATATGGTACCGGCAGTGCTATGGTCAAATAGAACTACAGAGAAGGAGGCAACGGGAGAAAGCCCTTTCAAGCTAACCTTTGGGGCAGAAGCAGTGTTACCGGTAGAGGTGGGGTTACCCTCTTACCGGATCAAGCACCAAGATCTTCAGGGGAATGACTAAGCACTCAGGGAGAACCTGGATCTCTTGCCAGAAACAAGGCTCATGACGGAACTAAAAGCAGTTGCGTACAAAGATAGAATCAGCAAGGCTTACAACAAGAAAGTCTTGGAAAGACCTTTAGATGTTGGCGACCTAGTCCTTCGTAGAACAGCGGCCACTGGCAAGGCGCATACTGAAGGGAAGCTGACCGCTAATTGGGAAGGTCCTTACATAATAGCCAAGAAGCTTGCTCCCGGTTCTTTCATTCTAAAGGGCATGGACGACAAGGAGCTTAAGAACTGTTGGAACGCTAGCGTCTTAAAGAAGTATTATGTCTGATTTATAGAATGTAATAGGCCGAGAGCCACTTTTCATTACATAAATAATACAAGCTCCCGCTAGCGATTCATAAATCGTTTTATTGTGATCCTGTATATTGACGGACCATATGACAGGTCAACAAATTAAATATTAACGGCCATATAATAGGCATAAACGTTAAAAAAGTCATATGACAGGCTCAAAGTGCGTTAACGTTCATATGACAGACCAAGCACAAGACAAGCCATATGATAGGCTCAAAGTGCATTAACGGTCATATAACAGACCTAGCACAAGACAAAAGCCATATGACAGGCTCAAAGTGCATTAACGGTCATATAACAGACCTAGCACAAGACAAAAGCCATATGACAGGCTCAAAGTGCATTAATGGTCATATAACAGACCTAGCACAGGACAAAAGCCATATGACAGGCTCAAAGTGCGTTAACGGTCATATGACAGACCAAGCACAAAATTAAAGCCATATTCGCGGTCACACAATGGACCAAATTTTAATCAAACGGATTGACATATAAAAGACGCTAACAGCTAACGGTCATGCAACGATCGTACAAGGATTAAAGCATTAGCAAAACAAGACAACCGAAATGCAAAAGTATTGTCCCATAGAATAAAAGCTACTGGCTTGGCGGCCAACAAAAGTAGAAAAAAGATGGCAGCCAATAAAAAGACTTTCAGTTGGAATCAAGTACTTTCAAGTTAAAACACAAATTCAATTTACAAACGCCAACATGGGCCGAATCAAGTGTTAATCAAAATATTCAAAAGATTACAAACTATAAGCTATTGGAAAAGCAGGAAGAGCTGAGAGAAGGCCGCCAAAAACTTCAAGAGGTAGGGACATCCTTATCTGCCTGATCCGCAAAGTCCCGAGGATCCGCATCAGCTATGGCGTCCTCATCGGCGAATTTATGATCTCCGTCCATAGGTGTGAGATGTTGGCCGTCAGCATGCGCCTCTTCGATGACGTTCCAGTCAAACCCTGGAACGGACTTGCACACACACCTCATGGCGACTGCCCATCCGCCATCATACCTCTTAGGCGGGGCCGCTACATATTCATCGATTGTTTGAACTCAAGAATAGCCTTAGCACCCCCTCGGTCTCGGCCTCGGCAAAGAACATCTAAAACTGCAATCTCCTTCTCTGAGTTGGCGGCCTCCGGAGCCTTGGTCAATGCTGCAACATTTGCCTCTGTCTCCTCCAGCAAGGCAGCTCGCGGCCTCAAAGTTTGCATCTCGTCCTCCAATGGCTCCAAGGCCGCGGTCTTAGCCGCCAACTTATCCTCCACTTCCTTCAGCAAGCCCTGGCAAGTCTCAAGTGACTGCTTATAGCTGTCCGACAGCTTCTGATACTCCACATACTGCTCAATCAGCTCAAGAGCAGCGTTATTGGCCTGCAAAAAAGACAAGAGGAACGTCAGTAGGGAGACGGCAACAAATGAAACAAAATAATAATAAATATATAGCAAGTGAGAAAACGTACCACCGTTCATAATACGTTAAGCAAGAATGCCACCGTTCTCGGGGATGTCGGTATACAGTGACTCATCTTCCCTGACGTCCCAGTCAGGTTGGTAAATTTTGCCGGAGACAACAGGCCGGCGAGCGAAGGAGGCCACCACAGCATCACTTAGCGGCACCTCTTTCTTCTCGATCCATTCATCGTACCGAGAGAAGATACCGGGATATAAGTTGGACAGAAAACTCGGCATTGTAATCAGCTCCCGAATCTTCTCCCGGAAGGAAGAATAAGAACCTGACAGCCAAGTTGCCCCGCTTTGCTGACCAGGGCCGGTGGTCGCGACCTCAGCATGCTCCCGGCCTTCTGGAGGAGCATTGACGTCCAAGTCCTCGACATGGGCGACTTCCCGAGTAGGGACAGAAGCTGAAGGGTCTGCTATGGCTGGCCGTTTATTAGCAGAAGTATCAGCCACAGTTGGCTCACACTGCCGTCTTCTAGTTCCGCTACTTCTGACGACAGGTCGGGAAGTAAAAGACCTGAGTGGGGCAGCAGAAGAGGGAAGGCCGCTAGAGACAGCAACAGTAGTAACGCCGCCACGGCCGGGAGCACGACCAGTATGTGCGCCGCGAATACGGCGAATGTTTTGAGGACCACTGCGGTTTCCTCCTCGACGGTCGTTAGTATTGCCGTGCATGGTCTCAGGACCTTCGGCGGGAGCAGGCTGCATATTGATTGTCGGCTCTAAATTTTCGTTGACGCAAAGGGCCTCGAGGTCCAGTTGGTCAAAGTCTGCAAATGACAAAACAAACGTTAAAATAAATAAATAAATAAATAAAATAAAAAAAAGAAAAAAAAAAGAAAAAGAGAGCATCAGACAGACCAGTCCGATAACAACACTTACCATTCGCGTGAGTAGGCCAAAGCAACATGGCCGACAACTGTCGATTCCCCAGGATATACCTAGAATGAGGGAGCCAACGTTTGGGTTCTTTAGCCTTAACAGTCTTCCCGTCCTCATAGGTAATCATGTAATCCTCAGTATCAAAGTAGTCATAGGCATTCCGCTCATCATCAGTTAGCGGAACCAAAGGTAAGTGTTCCATATGTGGGCACGGCTTAGTGAAATGACGGCGTACAGGGTAGTTCTCAGGTACCTGTAGCCAAAAGAAGGCATCCTGCCAACCCTTCAATCCAGTAGCTTTCGGTTGCACCGTCATCTTCTTGTCGGCCGTCATTAGCGACCACCACCCTGCTTGACGAGAAGAACCATTCCTCTCTAACCAGTGAAGGTGGCGGAACAAATTCAGAGTTTCGGGGAAGTCCAAAAAGCGGACCGTCCAGACATACGCAATCAAATTGCGAACCGCCAAAGGAGTCAGCTGGGCTAAGCAGACATTGAAGGAGTTCAAAATCCTCACCAGAAAGGAGTCCAAGGGAAAACGAAGCCCAAACTCAAAGTGATGCGTGTAAACGGCCACGTGACCGGGAGGGCACTCCGTTACAATGGAACCCTCAGGAGGAACCACCAACTTGTAACCTTCCGGGAACTCAAACAAACGGTCAGCAACCCTGGGGTAATCAAGGACAAGAGCATCTTGACGCCAAGGTAAATCAATATCCACAGTTAGCGGCCCAGCACACTCGTCCTCAGGCAGCCATAGTGCATCAGTGCCGGGACCCTCAAAATTTTCTTCACCATCTCCATCCGATGCATTGAGGTTATCATTAACTCTCCTCTCGCCCGCACGAGAACTCTCCCCAACCGCGCGCTCCGACAAAGGCACACTGGTGCCAATGTTCGCGGCTGTAGTATCAATCGCGTCCCGGTAGCACGAGCAATGGGGGTGGTGGGGGCGGACCGACGTTGGTAAACAGAATCTTGGTTGGCCATGACGGTCGCAATGGAGTCACTGTCGTCACCTAAATCAATGATAGGTGGATTAGCGGCCACAGTTTCGTGTAAACGATCATAAAAATCAGCGGTCACTTCAACCCCTGCGTCCGCCATGCTATCTAACCAAGCATGCTCTCTTAGGGGGGCAACATCAAGGCCGGGAACGACATCGGTTGGCGGACTCCTAAGGGACCGTCTAGCAAGAATTTGATGTCTAAGTTCCCTAAGCGTCTGTCTATCACCGCTTTCCCTAGCGGACATATATCTCGCTCCTAGTCAAATTATGCTCCTCAGGAGTAGCAGGGTCGTTAAGAAATTTGGACCTCAATTCTTTTTCTCTCACGGCTGTTAGGGGTATGTCCGACAACAACCTAGTCCTCCCCACAGGGCTAGAATCAGAAGAAGGGTTGCTATCGGCCAAGGGGGGAAAAGGGTTCACTCTCAGTCATAAACACGTCACTAGAGGCGTTCTGGCTATCAGACTGGTCCGACATGATGAAATTACAAAAGAACTTAAAAGAAAAAGCGAAGAAGAAAATCAAAGAAATACCTGAAAGCGAAAAGTTGTCGGAAAAAAGCGAGAAAGTAAGGAATAGTCGCCGGAAAAGGTAAGAAAGCAAAGATTGCTCGCCGGAAACGAACGATAACGCTTCCAAAAGCAAGAAAACGCAAGAAAGCTCTGAGCTTCACCCAGAAAATCACCGGAGAAACACAAACTTTCAAACCCAGAAGAACCCAAAAAAAGTTCGTCAAGAAAAGACGAAATTCTTAGCGCAATAGAACCGGAAAGTGAAAACTAAAAGATTGAGTAACTTTTGGGGCGATTTGAGCACAAAAAAGGCGGTTCTTGAGCAGTGCAAGCTTTGGCTATGGAGGTTTGTAAGATAGAAAATGAAAAAGGAAGAAGGAAGGCTTGAGAATGTGGTAAAGAAATCCGAAAATGACAACTGCCCATATAAATACGCGCGAAGCGAACGGCTGAGATTGAAAGACTTCTCAACTCCCTCTCCAGATTCCTGCCAAGTGTCAAAGCACAGTAAAACCCTAATAAAGTAATGGGCGGGATTTTCGGAAAAGTAATCATTAACTTTTCAAAATTCTTCAACTCCCTGCAACGACACGTGGCATCCAACGAATCAACATCTTTAAAAAATCGACCAAGGCGACAATGGCTCGTGTCCACTGACAACATCCTTAGCGGTCAAGACCTCAAATGATGTTGGGGGGCTAGTTGTATGGGTATAACCCAAGTACGTTAGCGGATCTCCCTGAGGAGACCGTGAACATATTTACGGACGCGAACATTGCAAGTGTCGCCTACAGCTCCAGCAAGTCAGCTCACTGAAGTGGTCCGACAACGTTGGCGGTCGCCTAACAAGACAAAATAAGGGAATCTTCCCAACTGTCAAGCGCACCGCAACCGTACACGTGTAAAAGGATTACGCACCCTGTCAGAGGAATAGTACTTCTATAAATACCCCACTAGTACTATTCTGTAGGTACATTTTCTCACACTGACAATTCTTCTCTCTCTCTCTCTACTTTCTCTCTCTAAATCCTATTTGGACACGTGCTGACTTGAGCGTCGGAGGGGGTTTCCTCGCATCCCCCCGAGGGTAGTTCACGATTGCTTCCTGTGCAGTTATTCACCAGCGGATGCCAACTCTAATCCTTGACGGACTCTTTTCAAGACCGTCAACCGTTTCTTAACCGGAACAATATTGTTTCAATGATCCTCAAAAATGACAAAACCATAATTGAAAAATGGTTTGGTAATTCAATAATATGACAGTATGTAATCTTATAGAATGATTGAAGGGTTTGACTGCATCACAACTCTACAAAAGTAATAAGTTATATTGACATTGATCATATCCAAATAACATTCCATTTTTATGAATTAGTACGTTACTGCCAGTGGGGGAGCCAAGATATACATCTTTGAGAAAGGTATCTGTTAGGGGGGAGAGTCTATAAACTTAATTCTTTGACAAAGGTAAGTAAATGCTCGATCAGATTAGGTTAGCTTGTGACTTGTGAGACAAAAGCGTTGAAAGTTGAAACACACAGTGATAGGAAACTTTGAATACAAAAACATGAAGTATTGAACAATTTCAACCATCTAATACAAACTTGAGTTTGATATCACCATCGTTTTCATTTTCCACTTCTAATTGATATCCAAAGGACATATCCTACTTTAGCCCCCTGGTATCGCCATATATACTGTGATAGATGCAAGAAGATAGAAGTACTTGAAAACTTTTGAGAGGAAGAAGAAAAGAACCCTCTCAAACTTCACCTAAGAGCACAGTGAATGCTAGAACATCTCAACCGCGCTTTCTAATATACCACGAATACCATTAAAATCAATTACCATAGGAATTGCAAAATGCTATCCTGAAAGTGCTGATTATAACAAACTTAATTAACTAATCATAACATTAAGAAAATGAAAAGAAAGGTACAATCATTATCACAGCTGCATTAAGTTATCCTAACATACTTTCACCAAAATGTAGATTTTATTTACCTTGAAGCAACTAGCTAGCTTCTCATGTCTCATGCATGGAAAAGTTCAGCAATGTCGAAAGTCGAAACCTTGTTTAGAATTTGCAGATTGTCAGATTGTCAAGTCATGTCCAGCCCTATGACATTTTGAACAGAAAGCTGGAAACAGCATTAGGGTGTGGTCTCTTTACCTAAATTAATGGCTGAACTTATCTGAACTTAATATTGGAACTCCTGTTTATAATTTATTGGAACTTATCTAATCATCTTATTTTTCCTTGAAACTTATTGTTTTGAGGTGAAGGTCAGAAACCTAGCACCCTTGATTAAAACTTTGAGAACATTTGCAGAAACATGTCCTCTTACATTCATGCCACCAATAAATTGTATCATGTTTGAATCTTTGGTCACATTAAAGTAAATAAGAGTGAATTTGCTCTTGTTAAGAAAAAATATGTAGGCTATCAATATATTATAATGTCAAGTATGTTACAGATAAAAGTATAACATAGTATACATAAAAAATACAACAAAATTAAGAACCCAAAAAAGGCATGTGAAATTAAGCTAAATCCTCCTCTACTTTATCATACCTCTTCCTTCTGTGAGTCTGGCTCTCAGATGGATCCGCACCGTATACTCGACAACATACAAGAAAATAAAAGAAATTGAGCAGGCACAGAAAAGATACCAACCAATAAAAGTAGTCCACATGACCCTTATTCAGGTTCCTCGACAACCAGCTCACCTTACCGCCAGTGCTCGTTGCAGTATCAACAATATCAACCAAGAGACTACTCACGAGACTTGATACTGCCATTCCTAATGTGAATATAGCCATTGCAATACTTGACATACTCTTAGAAAGGTGACCATAATAAAATTCTATCTGCCCAACTGCATTGAAACCCTCAGCAAGTCCTAGTATCACAAGCTGTGGGATCAACCAGTATGCAGACATGTCCATTACTGCATTAGGTTTATCTGCTAACCCTTGTTTTAGCGCGTTGCTCCGTCGTATTGATTCCACAAATCCGGCAACCAAGAGTGCTATGCATGATAGAAGTAACCCAATTCCCATACGGACTCTAGGTCCGAGCCCACGTGGCATGCCACAGAACTTTGCTAACAAAGGTACGAGAGCACGATCATAGAATGCTACCCAGAATGTAATAGTCACAATTGAAAAAACAAGAAAAGTTCCAGCTGGGATTTGAAATTTTGAAGTGAGATGGCGGTTCATAGATTTGGCTTGAAGGGTTACATAGCTGCCGTTCAAGGCTACTAGCATCATGATTCCCGTACTCCACATAGGCAAGATTCTTAAGATTGATTTAAGATTTTCTACTCGCTCTACTGTGCAAAGTTTCCAAGGAGTTGTCGCGGTCCCATCTGAATTCAAGTCTCTTTGAGGATCTTCAATTACACAAGCTTTGTTCAAACACCTATAAAATCCAAAAGATACAACACAATCAACTAAAGACAGCTAGAAATGCACTAGAAAAACTCTTTCACCAGTGCAAACCCGAACTATACTACATGGACCTTTCATTTCACCTTAAACATGATGAATGATAGACACTTTAGTGCATTCTCTTCAGTCTTCACCTTATAAAAATAGGGATGATCTGGTCCACTAAGGCATATTATGTTTAGTTTAGGTGAATAGGATGCACCCTAACATAGATATTGGATACAGGTTCAGACATTGATATTAAGGCCAATTTAACAAAAAGAGAAAATTAGAAATGAACAAGGCAAACACTTGAACACATATCACTGTTAGATATGTATTGATTTTGAGTTCTGAAAAGCTTCAATAGATTTTAAACATCAGAATACTTCAAAATACTTTGAGGCAGTTTGCAGAAGCTCATAGACAATTAATGATGAAGAATTCAGGAGTACCTTAAGTTTTCACTCGGGGTTGTTTTCTCAGAATCATTTCCACGAAGGTAATGCTCTTCAGCATCAAGAGGAGGAAGAGTAATTTTCCTTTTCCTGAATGCAGCTATTGGAACTTGAAACAAACCAAGAAACAAGTTCTCCTTAGCCTTCACATGAACATACAATGGTGAACCGAATAGAAAGGCCGCAAGAGAAAGGACCATGAGACATGCGGGCACACCAAATCCAATGGACCAGCCAAATTGTTCTTGGATATACACGATAACTGTCAAGGCAATGATGGTCGACAATCCTGTTGAGGCATAATACCAGTTAAAGAAACTATCTAGAACCCTCTCGTTATTGGGGTTCTCTTTATCATTGACTTGATCAGCCCCAAAAGCTATAGAACAAGGTCTCACGCAACCAGCTCCAATGGAAATTAGGCCGAAAGAAGCATACAAAACAAGAAATTGAGCCGGAGTAGCTGAGTCACAACTCTCGCTAGACTTTGGACAAGATGAAGGTTTCAACGCTGGGATCATGGAAGTCAACCAAAGTAGAGTAACACCCTGTTGAAATGATCATGGAGATTATTAGTTTAGTGACGGTTGTTGCTTAAAATCAATGTGAAATGAAGGATAGGCATAATTACTACTTTCTTGAAGTTACTATAGTATAGTTCTACTTTATTTTAAGTATTTAATAAATATGTATGGGATTCTTCTTTAGAATATATGAACATTATTGCTTCCCGTAACGATGAAGTCCATTAAAAAGCTTTTATGAGATTACTTACCAGTTCAAACAAAGGAAGTTTCCAAATCTCTCTACAGCTTATAAATCTAAAGTCATTCCACATAAGATCTTAAATTTCAAGATAATTATAGATTGAAAACAATTCTTCTAGCCCCCCAAAGCAATCTTTCTCATATAGGCCCATTTGGTAGCTGCTATTGGGTAATTAATGGTGATAATATTAATGGATTTCTATGCAATAATGTAGAGGAAGTCTCGTGTGAATTCCTATAGTAATGCAACATCATCATCACCAAATATGAGAGTTTCTTCATAAATTTCCATTGCTACTCAATACCAACTCTAAAGTGGTAATGGATGGCAATGAAAATTTGTTGGTAAAAAAAAAATAAGGTACTTGGGAATGGACATGCATGACTATTACCAACTACCAAACTGGCCGAAAGTTCTTATCTTCAACTAGTCCAATTTTCATAAGGCAACAGTAAGTATACAAACAAATTGAAGGGCATACCAACTTTTCAAAAGGCGTCATAATGAACTACCGGAAGAAAATGCATATAGCATCATCATAAGGATAAGCTGAATAATTTTTGTAGTAACCCATAGCAAGTGTAAAATCAAGCATATATACTATTGCATGTTAAACCAAATCCTTTTGCCATATGATTATGCACATAAGTTTGCAACTCCTAATCTCAAAATAAACCCAAACAAATATGTCCTACTTTACCATGTACTCTATGAGCTTTTATAAACATCTTCCTATTGCAGTCTTCCTAAAGACTCCAGTTAGATTTCACCCAAAAAAAAAAACTACAAAATGGTATTACTGCCTTAGATACCGAGCTAGATAGACTCCACCAGATAGATACCAACACTTTCTCGTACTTTATGTTAGAGGACCAAGTCAACCAAAAGCTTAAGCGAATGGTTGAAGCCCGATGAATAGTTTTAACTCTATCTAGTTCATTGAGGGTAACAAATCCAAAACCGAAAATTCTGAAACAAGGATTGGATTAAGTTAGGAGTTAACTTACAAGAAGACTGCAGAAAGTCCCAAAAGCAATAACCCGGAAACGACCCAAGTAAGAATCTGAGAGAAATCCTCCAAAAATAGCCATGGCATTAGAAAGTGCAGACCATAGTGACAATATAATAGTCCCTTTTGCAGCATCCAAGTGATAAACATTCATCAAGTAAAATATCATGTTGGGTAACAATCCATAACTTGATACCTTCTCAAATGCCTCATTCACTGCCCAAAAAAATATCAAAACCAAAAATTAAAAACGACCCATTAAAATTAATAACTAAATTAAAAATACCCAGATGGGAAATTTTAATTAAGAAAATAAATCAATAAAGATGAAATCTTTTAGATGGTTTTACCAATAATAAAGGGCATGGTAATTAAACCACCCTTCTTTCTGGGTTTTGGGGTTTCAGTTGCATCCTCTGAGTTCTGATTATTTGATAAAATCGCCATTTTTTCTTCTTCTGTACTTTCTTCTTCTGTACTTTCTTCTATCCTCATTTCTAATTCAGCTATATAGAAGTATATATAGTGATCTTTTGAGTATTGTGATTTGCTGCTTCGAGGAAATGGGACAAAATGGGACAAATTTGAGCAATAGTATTAGTATTTGTGTGAGTTTGAAAAGCTGAATACGCAAGTGGACTACATAGGTCATAGGTGTGAACGAACGAAGATGGGTAGTGTTTAAGTCAATGGGTAAAAAGTGGTGCACGTTTACTTTCACTCGGTTTAATTAGCACTGCACTCTAGCAAAGCGAGGGCCTCGTGGGTATCCCCATAAATCATGCTATGAGATATTTTTAACCTTATTCTATGGGGGGATACTTTTTAGTACCTTTTCATGACTACATTTTGGCTCTGTTGGTAATTAGTAAATTGTTAGTGGTTAGTTTTTTAGCTAATTGTATTAGTGAATGGCTCATGGCGGATGGTATTTGTTGGTTTGACTAATTGATTATTAGGAGTGTTTGGTAAATAGTTGATTGTATATTAGCATAATTGGCCTAGTGGTTGTAACTTGTGAGGTTCTCCTATTCACCTCGGTGATAGGGGTTTGATTCTCATCCATTGTAAGAAAGTCCCTAATTTATTTTCCCTTCTTACAAGGAAATTCTCCTTACCTTTAAAAAAAATATTAGCATAATTGGCATTTCACCTTAACATGCCCAAACCTCTCTCACCAAAATGTCATTCAACCAGATTTTTCAAATCAGAAGTTTGGATCCAAACAACTTTTTCGATTCTATGTTAAAACCTTTATTTCATGTCTAATCCTCTATTTACCAAACATTACATTTGTTTTCTGAAATTTTTTATACAAAGAGACGTTAGTGTTTGTTTGGTAGGGAGATATTGGATGAATACAAATAGAAGGAAAATGAATTAAGAACGTTCTTATGATTAGTTTTGAAAATTATATATATGGGATTTTATAGGAAAAGAAAGGAATTAATGAGAAGATAATCTCTATGATATTTTTTTCCAAAAAAAAGATGATGGAAATTTTAGTTAGTTAATACTTCCTCAGCTGCACAAAGAAATTAAAGCAACACTTGAGTTTTCACGATCTCCAAAGTATAACTTTGACCATAAATTATAACTTTGACCATAAATACCTTTAATTACGTTTTGATAAAAATTATGAAAAAAATATATTTTGAAACTACACATTGACATGAATTTAACAAGATCTCACATGACCATATTATTATTGAGTTTTTTGTCAGAGACAACCTTTTAAATTCAACTTTTTGCGAAAGACAACCTTTTAAAATTTTTTGGGCAACTTCAGACCTTAATGAATTTTTTTTTTGTCAAAAACAACCTTAACCACAATTACGGCGTTGACTCACCGGATTCCGGTGTTGATTTTAGTAATGAATCACGTGCCCCTCATTTCCCTCCCTTTGCCCCCTCTAATCATCTCATCACCACAGCACCAGGCCACCTTATGAAGTACCACCACCGCCTGTTTCGGGCTACTGCCCACAGCACCACCACCGCCTGCCACCTTATGAAGTAATGCGAACCACTTGCAGCACCGTGCCCCACTGCTGCTGTCGTTCCCCAGCCACTGACGCACCTGACCACCAACCCTTCCGCAAGCCTCGCCTGACCTCCCTTTCGTCCGCAACTCCTATATTCTCCCTCGTTTGCACTCACGCACTCTCTCTCGCTGCAATCTCTCTCTCCTCGAAGTGAGTGTTGAAAAGCACCACCCCTCTTTATCTCCGTCATTGCACCCTCGCCAGATCCCCACGCCAACATCACGCCGTTAAGGCGTCAGCTTCCCTACTGCTACACCTAGAATTTGGGACAAATGAAATCACGTGAGGGGCACGTGATTCATTTAGTATGGTCAACACCGGAATTGTGGTTAAGGTTGTTTTTGACAAAAAAAAAATCATTAAGGTCTGAAGTTGCCCAAAAAATTTTAAAAGGTTGTCTTTCGTAAAAAGTTGAATTTAAAAGGTTGTCTCTGACAAAAAACTCATTATTATTTATATAGTGGTAGAAATATGTGGTCTATGTTTGTAAAGTTTGACTCTAAAATTGCAAGTGTTGCATTTTTTTAGAGCGAAGAAAGTATTATTTTCTCTTCCATTCCTTTACCTTTTTGACTTAAGAAATATGTGAAACAAATTGTTAAGGATGACAATATAGTTCAAATTTGATTTGGAAAAATAATATGGTTGACATTAGATCTTATGGGTTCAATCTGAAGTCAACCCAAATTTGATAATTGAGGTTTTCTTGTCAACTAACAGATAGATTAAACTCTACTATAATAACCCATCATATATATATATATATATATATATATATATATATATATATATATATATATATATATATATATATATATATATATATATATATATATATATATATATTAAATCCATATGTATTAATAAGGGTTTGGATTCTTTAGACCTATTACTATGCATCAGGTTAAGGTCTAATACACTTATAAGTTCACGGGTATGTGTCCTAATGTTACTGGACTCGACCCATACACAACCCTAGTTAATTCATATTGTTTATGTGGTGCCTCTTAAGAATTTACATTTTGTTCTTCTTTTTGTTTTAAAAAGAGCGTGGGTTATTTGACCAATCATACTCGTGGCATACTCATGTTGCTTTTTGAAGTGATATTCATACACAACCTACAACCCACCATCAATTCATGTCTTGTATGTTGTATTGGATCAGTGAACCAACATATGTGTCACACTGTCACTCCATGCCCAACCAAGTCCTAACTATCATAATTTCGCATATAGTAATCTTTGTACTAATGGTGGATGAGGATAATTTTTAAGATGTGTGAATTACGTCAAATAAGTATATACTAATTTAACTTTAAGATGCATGCATGCGGATGATCCTTCTTGACGTTGGATGGAAAACAATTGTGATCTCGTGGTCATTTCGGAGAAAGTTACAAACTCATATAATGAAATTGATGATCGCGTCCTTGGTTTTTAACTTCTCCTTCTAATATTGTCATATATTGGATCAAATTTTATTTTGAGAATAAATCTATAAGATCCCATTTGAATTAGGCTTAAGTCATTGATTATACTTAAAGTCATGGGTAACTATCTATATATAATAACTTTTTGACCATCTTATACTTGGCGTCTTACACAAAATTATATTTTTTTTATGTTTTGAAATAAAGTCTTTTGGTAAACATTGCTCTTTTGTTTTTGCTACTTCCATAAACCCTATATTCTATATGCATCACACAATTTAATACTACTTTTTACATTCAACCAAACAACACCTATTTATTTGTTATTAATGCAATTATTAGATTTGTGTTACCAGCCAAGTTGCCCCTACCCATTATCGATATACATCCCTCGAAATATATTGATTAAGATTTCCACCTTCATACTTCCAACTTCCAAGTGAACCAATGCCGAGATTAGTATAATTACTACTCCATATGGCATATACTATATGCACAACACGGTTTAAAGGCTTGGATTTTTATATTTATAGCACATTTTCCCCTAATTCTAATAGAACTTCATACTATTAAGTTTCCACTTGCGTAGTTGCATTCCGTTTTGTCACTCACAGAAAGAATAAAAGATGTTCCACTTGGTAACCCCATATACCAAGTGCAATCATTGTAAATCTGATGTAATTCAATCAGATTAACCTCAATCAATCAGTTTTCTTGAAATATTCCTTTTCCTTTGTATACAAAATTTCCTTAACCCCTCTAATGTTTTAAGTTGTAATATAATAAGTGATAGAGAATATATTTCGACAATATTTTCTCATCGATTTAATATATAGTGTTTACAAAATAATAATCCTAACCATGTTAGGAATTCAAACTATATAGGAATTATTCAAATATATCCTAAACCGATGAGAAAATATTATCCTAAATATATTCTCTATCAATAAGGTTGTACTACTAGTGTGATATCCAAAATATCTCCTTCACTAGAAGGGAAAAAAAACCTTCCATAATAGAAGTAGTTAATTTGACTTTTGCTTTGCAGTTTTTTTTGAGTTCATATTGTGTTACTATCTCCTTTAATTTGATGGCCTCTTTCTAGTAGAAAGATTTTCACTTTCAATGATAACTTAAGTATTGTGGTCATATTTTTCGTTGAATCTCAAACTATAATAATGCTCATTCTATTATTTTTGTATTCAATAATGATTTTTTTTTGGCAAGAAAGGGATTATTCATTAGTTAATAGTTGTCCTTGAACATGGGATTTCACAGACTTGTGCACTACGTACTATACTCGAGATCACATTAGAACTGCGATTGAAATTAAATTGTTTGTCAAAAACTACATGTTAATGCATCCAGAGGAGAATCATTCATAATACATCTTTGTATGAGGTATCCCTCATTCTTCCTCGTCAACCTGGCTAGTGCATTTGCTGCCATGTGCCTTCATGAATAACTTTGACTTCTTGTATGTGGCCTAGGAGTTCTTTGCATTTACAAGCAATTTTAATATTAGTGATGATATATACTTTTTCCGTTACATAATTCTTGCAACATTTGCATTGTTAAGGTTAATCTTTATAAACTTTTACCATACTCACTGTTATATAGGGAAAAACTTAAGTCTGGCTTAATTAGATCCATCTTAATGCTGTAGTTTTTTAAATATTAAATATTCATGATTTTAACTCTTACACAATTGAAGATCTTGATCAAGGTGGTGCATTGGAGATCGTGGAATTGCTAAGTGTTGCAAGAATTATGAAATAGAAGTACTTTATTTATGTAAAAAGCAGCGAGCGAAGTGAATTATAATAATGAATCAAATTTAAAGTCCCAGAAAATAATATTTAATGATGAATGTCAAATTCCGATCTCTCTGTCATCAAAAAAAATTATCCTTTTCGACTTTTTGGCCAAACTATTAGATCTTTACCATAAATTCTCACTAATATAAATATCAATAATGTATTATTATCACTTAACTTTTACTAAGATTCATTTCAATATATAAAATTTGATACTTTTACTAATATGTATTTACATGTATTAGTAATTGTCAAAGTAGTTTATTTGACACCATATAGGTCAAATATGACAATTATTTAAAGGAGGGAGTATAATTAGCGAAAAAATCATCCCTTAACAAATAGAGGAAAACTCAACCTTGCATTATTGATTAAATAATCAAAAGGGTCTCTGAAAGTAGGACAGATTTTTCAATGAGAGGTAGGCAAAGTAGATTAATTCAGAGATCCATAGTGGGCAAATAATTAAGAGGTAGGCTACTTGCAAGTAGGGCCTAACTAAATTAAAGTTGGTAAATTTATAGTGAAATAAGGTGTAACAACATGCAAATCACCGCTTTTTTTGTTAAAAAAAGCTCAAATGACATGAGATTCATGTGATTATTTGTGTAGTCCATGTCATTCTTGTTGAAATGTATGTCATTACGCATGTTACACAATAAGTTGTGGTGTAACATGTTACACTCAAGACGCACTCGTACATTTATAATCATAAAAACTTTTGTATCATAATTTAATTTATAAACGGAGGATGTACGTCGACATCAATGGATCGGTAATCTCCTTCTCAAGTCCTGATCAAATGATGACATGGTCAATAACTTGCAGTTTGCACACACGAAATCTCAATTATAAAGAGTATTATATTACTCTGCGAGCTAATTTTATATAAGCGCTTGAATATATAGGCGCACACATTCAGCCCTAATCTATCTGAAAAACATTAAACAATTAATGAAGGAACTACAGAAACCCTAAACTCAATAGGGAACCCTAACGAAATTCACGTAGCACAAGTTGTCGAAGCAAGCTAAGTCAGCTAACAACCGCGTAGAAAGATAACATATATAATTATGTTCTTAACTATTCTTGAACATTTTTATTGTCCATTGCATGACAGACTACAAGTTAATTATTCTCTAACTATTCTCTAGTTTGATTTTTGAACACTAAAGTACCTACATGGCTATTGCAAGGACTTAAACTTCTTGCCAACTACTATGGCAGCAAAATAAAACATAAGCATATCGATTCACGTATCACGACATTACAACTATACTATATACCTAAAAAGTTTTGTCACTTATAAATCTCTGTCATCTAAATCTCCATCTTAGCAATTACTTTATGTTTAGCCAAATCAACAAATTTAATGGGTTTATACATAGACGTTCATAATTATTGGGGAGTTTAGCCACATGCAAGTTCAACAGAACTCCATCCGAAAATCAGTTGACATTAAATGGACAACTAGTCTCAATTCACATGTTAATCATCCTTCTATAATACAGGACAATTAGTCTCAACTAACTCACATATTATTATTTTTGACAGAAATAGGGTTTCATTGATAATAGAAAGTCATAAGGCACTTACAAATATTTCCTAAAAGAATCTAAAATTCCAACACAAATACATAACACCTTAGAACTAATTACATCGCATATTCGATTAACAATAGCCTTAATAAAAAAAACTTTATCTAAAGCAATATAATCTGTGAGTTAGCACTAGTTTGGCTTAAGATCTACTGATGTATAGTCGATTGGGTGAAAATACTTATGTGGTCCTCTAGATACTTACAATTATGAAATCCTAGATCTTCATTCTTCGCCAGACGAATAATCAAAGAGATTAACCTTCCAAGCAAACTGCAATTACCAAATTCCAATCTTCCATAAGGAAATAGAAGAATGACAAACTCCAAACTCACACTAAAGGAGAGAACAAACCCAAAAATTGGGAAGAAAATTCTCATAAAGAGATAAGAATGAGGATTATTAAAAGCTAAACAATTAAAAACTAAGGAATTAAAGAAGGATTTGGGGCTTACCACCATCAAAGAGATGATGGTGATGATGACAGCCCTTGCAGTTGGAAAAGAAATTAGGGTTTTTTTAGGTTTTTTAGAGAAAGGGAGGAAGCCGCTGGCAAAGGTTAAAGGACAAAAATAACTAACTCACATAAAACTATTGTTTTAACACTATCTCTCATATAGGCGTCCATCTTTCAATGTGAACATAATATTCACAACTGCACTTAACAAACATCTATACGTACAGGTTTGTCCATGGCCTAAGATGCCAAAGGAATGATAACACGGTTGTATAAGATGAACCATATCATCAAGTAATTTAATAATGGAACCAGGACGAATTTTCAAAGTTCTGCGTAAGAACATGCACGTCGCTGAGAAATATTTTATTCAATAAAAAGTCTTCTATTTTTTTTGGTCAAAACAATGAGGTTGAATGGTAAGACTAAGACATCATAAAATTTTGCATCATCTATGGACTTTAAACTTATCAAGCTAGAAAAGGTGACAATTACGTACATGACATCTTGTACCACCAAATGTTGATTCAAAACATCACTTTTTATAGGATTTATATTTATATTTCATTTTAAATATAAACTAGCTTTGAAGCCCGTGCGTTGCACGGGTTGTTGTTCCTTTTATTTTTTTGCAATTTTTTTGTTAACATTGTTGATTTTGTGTTGGTGTGAAATGAGATTTTTCAACACCATTGTATTTACATATTTCCTCCATTCTTTTTCTATTGCAACAATTAATTACCACTTTGGGTGGTTTCATCTATTAGGACCACTCCACTTTTGGTAAAAAAAAAAAGCAACTATAGTTGACAATATTGCATTTACTTTATGTTAATAAAACCATCATTAATTACTCAAATTGCCTTATAAAGTTGCATTTACTTTATTATGGATTTACTTATCCTCTGCTCTATTAATAAAGGGGTACTTTTCCTTTAAAACCATGTCCAAACCCATTGTTGCAGCAGAAGATGAACGGAGAAAGTATTTGTCGTTATACTCTAATTTCTACATTTGTGACAGGCTAAAGTCGTATCACCTAATCAAAAATAACCTAAGGTCCACTAGCTTGTAGTCAGGGAAGTGAGGATCGAATCCACAGGGAGAAAGTTATACTTATTGTATTATCTGAATTCTAATATTATACTAACTAGATCAGATGAAAATAGTTGTTTTACTGAACTAAGCAAATAACAGAATTAAATATGAAGGTATGAATCAATTAATAAAGAACTAGGACTATGGATCACTATGCATACAATTCGGGAAATCAGAGACGAATAATAACCACCTAATAAGTCAATTTATCTAGGGCACATGTAATTTCTCTCGAACATTACCTCCCTCAAAGATCACCTAGCCGCTCTCGCATGGTCAAGGATCACTCTGCCTAATGATTGAAAGCCTATACGAAATCTCTCCTCTCGAAGTAGATTCAATATTGCGATAATAGAAATACAAATCAGGCCTAATTCATAAATCTAGCATGAATGATTCAATCTCAGGAAACAATTGAAATAAAGGGTAATTATACTAATCTATCAATCCCTCATTGCATACATAGGTCCCCACAATCCTAGAAATAAAACTACTCACTCATGCTTGAGAAAACAATAACAAAATCAATATAACAATTCATACTTTAAACTATTGCAAATAACTAAGAAATTAATCTAATCAATAATAGAGAAAGCAATAAAGAAGATTACCAAACTGAAGAACTATATTGAACTTGCGAATAATCCAAAGGTTTGATCTTGAATCTAAAATGAAAAGTAGTAAAACTAGAGAGAAACTATGAGAAAAATAATGGCTAAAACAAAAGATTGAATAAAAGATGTCTTAGTAATGTTCTTATTTTCGTATTTATTCTAAACCTAAAACATAAAGGAAAAGTAATACGAAAATAGCTCGAAAATCATTAAAATACGCGTGCCGGGTCAACCGCCCGATCGGGCCAACTCGCCCGACCCCATCGGGCGAAAAGCTCTTTATTTCGGAAATATGACGGACTACCCGCCCGATTGGGCAAGCTCGCCCGATCCCATCCGGCGGGAGTCTTTTCCTCTTGTTTTCAACTCTAGAACGCAGCCAGATGAATATGTTCTCGGGCCCGATCGGGCTAAACCGCCCGATCCCATCGGGCGAGAAAGCTGTGATTTTGCGTCAACTTGCAAAGGCTGTATCTCTCAAACCAGACGTCCGTTTGAGGCGTGTGACCTATCATTGGAAAGCTTTTAAAGTCTAGTTTCCAACCCAATTGGAATTTCTTGATTATCAATTTTCTATCAAAAGTTATGATCAAAATAGTGAACAAGTGTCAGTTTTGGCACTTCTTTCACTAACTCTTTGCTTCATTCTAACTCGAAATTGGCCCAAACGGATGCATTGTGATCCTTGTGCAAGCTATCTTCATCCTCAATGATTAATAGGCTTGATCTTAGATAATCATAATCAATTTGCATCAAAATAACCTAAAAATCATCGAAACACGCAAATGGGGAGTACTAGTAGAGCAAAACTTGAGTAAATCATGCAAATATGCACCTAAATGCTCTAATATGAACTAGAAATGCAATCTAAATGCACCTAAAACTCTATATAAAACCATAACATCAAACTCCCCCAAGCTATACCTTTGCTTGTCCTCAAGCAATAAGACATTGACATTAGAAAAGAACGACAACCTACAATAAGGGACTACAATATGGCCAAATACTCAACTGAAAAACACGAGAGATATAATCACTACACAAAGCAAGAATCGAAACTATCTCGAACAAGGCCGCATAGCATGTCATGTATCGCAATCGACTCTCCAATCATACCACATACCATCTCTCCCAAGCTGGATTTAACCAAACCTGACAGACCTCACTATAGCTATGTGCGCTCAAATCTCTCATGTGTTTAAAGGATAAATGATGACACTCAACCTAAATCAAGTCGACTCAGATGAAACATGTACTCTTTAACTTTGACTTTTTGACTCACTTAATACTCAATAATACAATACACAATGATCAAGAGGACTTTTAAGGGCTGTAATGGGTCTGAGGTTAAAGGTATGGAGAATGATTTGGGAATTATGGTGGAAAAACCAATGAGGGGGAGCATCATATAACAGAAAACATGACCATGAAAAGTCACAACAACTCCAAGCAACAACCAACAATCTCCAAATAAAATATAACCAACACTTTTTCCATTCAAGAAATTCAATAATAACCCTTTTTATTTCACTTTATTCTCATCTCTTTTTTTCACTTCTTTTTCATTTCATTTTTCACTTTTTTTTTTTCTTTTTGCTTTTTTTTCGAACTTTCAATTCAATTTCATAGCTCACTAAACATATTTTCCATCCATCTAAACCAGAAATAGAGCATTTCAATTCAATACAAACCAAACTAAAACTAATACTCGCCCCCCTAAGCTAGGCTTAGGACAAGAATCAAATGAGACCAATGGCTTGTAATATAAGTAATTAATCAAACATAGTTAGGAAGGCTCAACGGGGCTAGAGAAAGGATAATATGAAAAAAAAAAAAGAATAACTCTGGAGCTAAGAACATGAAATGAAACGCCTCAATCATATCAAAATGTATGCACTATCAAATATCAATGAGTACCAAGTCAAAGTCAAGATCAATGCGACAACTAAGGAACTAATCACACATGAAAGAACATAACTGACACAGATACGTCAGTTTATAGGCACATAAGCTCACTTAGGTTAGGTGTCTGCACAGTAAAGTTAAATCGAGCCAGAGAGAGATCAAACAATCTTACCACAAACGATCAATTGCAAAACAATGGTGCTATGAAGAATCATGAACAAGATGAATGACGCTTAGGAAGTGTAGTGAAATATCAACAAGGTTCTCAAAAAGTGTTAGCAATAGTCCCATAGATGAAAACTAAAATGATATGAAATCTAATATGAAAAAAAAAAAATCTAATGCAACTGAGAAAGCAGTACATTTTTTTTCGTTACATGTAAACTCCCACCCCTAATGAGCGGTACAAACCATGTAACAATCCTACTAAAGCAATAAATCTAAACTAGTATGCAACTAACATGCATGAAGTGACATCCTTCCCCAAGCCGAACTTTACATTGTCCTCAATGTGAACACTGAGAAGAACAACGAAGCAAAAAAAAAGGGGATGGGTACAACTCACAGAAAAGGTGGGTAATGAACATAGAGTGTGCCAAACAGTATTGACACTGCCACCACAACCAAGAGCACGTCACTGGAACACACGTTAGCAAAGTAGTCATAAAGTGGAAATAAAGATAACATCTAAAGGTTAGAAAGTCGGGTTGCCTCCCGATAAGCACTGGTTTTTTAGGGTCCCGCACGACCGAAATACTTTTTACATTATGAAGAATCCAATGCCTTCAGTAACTTATCAAATTCCCCTGCAAACATGTTATTGAACACTCGATATTGCTTGACAGCAAGCATAATTATATTCACTAATAGGTTAGAGGTACCACAAGAAAAAGAATCATAAGAAAAAGAAAAAAATGTACAACTATCTTGCAATTCCTCAGGTTTCACAGGATGAACATGAATATTTACTTGGTCAAAATTATCATGCGACAATAGATCTTTAAGAAAACAAGGAGGATATAACACAGGGGATGAAGGTACAAGATCAAGCTTCCGTGAAAACAGGATATGAGTGTTATGCAGGTTAGGCTCAACATCGAATTTTTGTACGCTTTCAGCATATTCAAACTCTTTACCTAAAATTTCACTCTCATCAATAAGCTTGTCAACAAAGGAGTTTTCATTCAAAAGTTCAATAACCAATGGTTTTTCAATCATTGATTCTATAACTAATGATTTTTCCTCCTCAAAAACATCCATTATATCTATCTTTTCCTTATTTAAACTACCATCAAGAGTCAAATGATAACCTTCTTCTAATGAACTAGCATTCTCAACCAACACATCATCATAATACAAATGTTGCTCAATAGGTTGGCTAATAGATTTTAGTCTAGATGCTATTGATCTTTGACTTTCTGCAATATTTGCTAGTTGCAACATATAATTCTCCTGAACAAATTTATAATCCTCCTGAACCTTATTTAATTCATTCATGAAATCATAAAGAAAATCTTTGATATTATCAGATTCAGATGGAGCATTAGACAAATTAAACTCAGGGATAGGGTTATTGACATGCATATATGACTCATTATGTGGACAAAGAGAAATATCATGATCATAAGAGTGACAACAAGAACAAAAATCAGATGGAGAGGTAAGAGTTTGAGAATCATAGATAGATGAATTTTCTAGAGCTGGAGTAACATATCTTGTCATCTCCCACTCAAAGGTTTCCCTAGCTAATTGCTCAAACAAATTACAACCCACTTCAGGTGTCATATCCATGAATTTACCATCACTCATGGAATCTACAACTACCCTCGTATCATCATTCAAACCCTCATAGATCACTAAACCAATTTCCCATTGTTCAAATAAATGGTCGGGACCAAGATAGTTTTCAAATCTAAGCTTATATCTCCAAAACACTTCATGTTCAAATTGGGGAAAAGAGATAGACGTCATTCAAATAAAAAAAATTACAAAAAAAATATATATATATATATATACAATTAGTCTAATATTAACAGTTCAGATATAATAGTAATAAGTCGTCTCCCCGGCAACGGCGCCAAAATTTGGCAGGCTAAAGTCGTATCACCTAATCAAAAATAACCTAAGGTCCACTAGCTTGTAGTCAGGGAAGTGAGGATCGAATCCACAGGGAGAAAGTTATACTTATTGTATTATCTGAATTCTAATATTATACTAACTAGATCAGATGAAAAGAGTTGTTTTACTGAACTAAGCAAATAACAGAATTAAATATGAAGGTATGAATCAATTAATAAAGAACTAGGACTATGGATCACTATGCATACAATTCGGGAAATCAGAGACGAATAATAACCACCTAATAAGTCAATTTATCTAGGGCACATGTAATTTCTCTCGAACATTACCTCCCTCAAAGATCACCTAACCGCTCTCGCATGGTCAAGGATCACTCTGCCTAATGATTGAAAACCTATACGAAATCTCTCCTCTCGAAGCAGATTCAATATTGCGAGAATAGAAATACAAATCAGGCCTAATTCATAAATCTAGCATGAACGATTCAATCTCAGGAAACAATTGAAATAAAGGGTAACTATACTAATCTATCAATCCCTCATTGCATACATAGGTCCCCACAATTCTAGAAATAAAACTACTCACTCATGCTTGAGAAAACAATAACAAAATCAATATAACAATTCATACTTTAAACTATTGCAAATAACTAAGAAATTAATCTAATCAATAATAGAGAAAGCAATAAAGAAGATTACCAAACTGAAGAACTATATTGAACTTGCGAATAATCCAAAGGTTTGATCTTGAATCTAAAATGAAAAGTAGTAAAACTAGAGAGAAACTATGAGAAAAATAATGGCCAAAACAAAAGATTGAATAAAAGATGTCTTAGTAATGTTCTAATTTTCGTATTTATACTAAACCTAAAACATAAAGGAAAAGTAATACGAAAATAGCTCGAAAATCATTAAAATACGCGTGCCGGGTCAACCGCCCGATCGGGCCAACTCGCCCGACCCCATCGGGCGAAAAGCTCTTTATTTCGGAAATATGACGGACTACCCGCCCGATCGGGTAAGATCGCCCGATCCCATCGGGCGGGAGTCTTTTCCTCTTGTTTTCAACTCTAGAACGCAGCCAGATGAATATGTTCTCGGGCCCGATCGGGCTAAACCGCCCGATCCCATCGGGCGAGAAAGCTGTGATTTTGCGTCAACTTGCAAAGGCTGTATCTCTCAAACCAGAAGTCCGTTTGAGGCGTGTGACCTATCATTGGAAAGCTTTGAAAGTCTAGTTTCCAACGCAACTGGAATTTCTTTATTATCATTTTTCTATCAAAAGTTATGATCAAAATAGTAAATAAGTGTCAGTTTTGGCACTTCTTTCACTAACTCTTTGCTTCATTCTAACTCGAAATTGGCCCAAACGGATGCATTGTGATCCTTGTGCAAGCTATCTTCATCCTCAATGATTAATAGGCTTGATCTTAGATAATCATAATCAATTTGCATCAAAATAACCTAAAAATCATCGAAACACGCAAATGGGGAGTAGTAGAGCAAAACTTGAGTAAATCATGCAAATATGCACCTAAATGCTCTAATATGAACTAGAAATGCAACCTAAATGCACCTAAAACTCTATATAAAACCATAACATCAATTTGTTATTACGACATATAAATTTTATATTTTTTAATATTCAATTGGATATTGTAGCAAAGTCTACTATTAAATGGTATCCCAATAATATGACTAACAATGGCTAACACAGTTTTAACATGAGGAATATCCGAATGATACTTAAAGAAAGTAGACGGTAATAATTTAATAGATGCAGGACAGAAAGAATAGAGAAAAACATCAGTATCAGTCACAACTTCAACTTTTAATATAGCACATAAACATTAACGCATATAGGATGAAAGATGGAAAAGCCAAAAAAAAGATTATAATGATAGTATCAAGAATAAAATTAATTAAATATAAAACTAACCTCTACTAATAATTGAAAATACTATTTAAGAGAAAAAGTACCTCTTAATCAATCATGACAATATCAAGACTCATCAAACTTTCCCCTTTTTTATGATCTGTGACCTCAAATAGTCTAGAAACGCGAACTTTAATTTCCCAATTAGTATAGTATGGGTACAAAATGTCACGGGTTCAAATCATGTCATCCCTACCTAATTACTTTTACTTTGAGAAGTAAGGAGGATAACTTCATGGAGAAAAAAGAATAAGATCTGACATATAAATATATGGAAAATACAAACATAAGTAATTATGTATACAATAAATATTCTAGGAATAAAATAATTAGTCAATTGCATAATACCTCTGGAATGTCGTATGTTGACAAACTTTCATTTGGTTATTCATGTAATGCCACCATGGTTTGCTATATAGGTTTAAAATTATGTATTTTTTATCTTTATATAACTCAATTTTTAAAAGTATGATTTTAAAAGATATAATTGCTATTGTCACATATATTACACTATTTTTATAGTTATTTTTATATGTATTTAAAATAAAGAATAAATAATACGCTATTGTTCATCTAAATAAATAATTTTTATAAGTTGTAAAACTATATTGTACATGGAATTTATTTCGAAGCATATTTTGAGCACTCTCCAATGGTAAAAAAAATTATAATATTGCGAATTTATAGCAAAAGTTATATTCAATTTACATAGTATAATAATTTAGGTTGTTTATTTAAAATCAGACTGTAATCTTCACTTATCTAAAACACCTTATATGTATTTTTATCTATGTTTAACACTATTTTTCTAAAAAAATTTAAAAATTAAAAACAATAACATGACATGCTTAGATGGAGCTCTCTATAATATTCTAAGGCTGTTAGTTTCCTTAATAAATTTTGTTGCCATACTAAGTTGTTTTGGTTCAGCTGAGTAATGCTGAGGTTTTGAAAGATAATATGTATAATCTTGTAAATTGGACTCATGATAAAATGCTATAATCACATATAGTACACTATACTTATAGCTATTATTATATTTATCTAAAAGAAAGACTAAATAATGTCTTACCATTCATCTAATTAAATATATTTTCATGAGTTGTAAAACTATATTGTACATGGATCTTATTTTGAAGCATATTTTAAGCACTCTTCAATGTTAAAAATTTATAATGTTTTGAATTAGGTAGCAAAAGTTATATTCAATTTAATGACATGGCAATCCTACGTGGCGCTCTCTATTTTATAAGTTGTTAAACTATATTGTAAATGGATCTTATTTCGGAGTATATTTCGAGCACTATCCAATGGTACAAAAATTATAATATTCCAAATTACGTAGCAAAAATTATACACAATTTACATATTATACTAATTTAGGTTGTTCATTCAAAACCAAACTCTAATTTTTGCTTATCCAAAACTCCTTATATGTATTTAAATATATCTAGAACTCTATTTTTATAAAAAAATAAAAATAAAAATTGATGACATGGCAATCCTACGTGGCGCGCTCTATTTTATAAGTTGTTAAACTATATTGTAAATGGATCTTATTTCGGAGCATATTTCGAGCACTATCCAATGGTACAAAAATTATAATATTCCAAATGACGTAGCAAAAATTATACATAAATTATATAAAATACTAATTTAGGTTGTTCATTCAAAACCAAACTCTAATTCACTTATCCAAAACTCCTTATATGTATTTAAATCTATGTAGAACTCTATTTTTATAAAAAAAATATGCAATCCTACGTGGCACGCTCTATGACCTCGAAATCTCGAGGAGCTCCCTATGCTCCCGAAAAGTTCCTCCTCTATATATATATATTGATTTTAGTTAGTTGGCTAGTTAGTTGTCTCAATGTATATAAGCAACTATTCTGTTATTTCTCATTTGACTTTTGTAATAATAAATTATGTCATAACAGAAATACATAATTTTCTCTCTTCTCTCTCTCTAAACCTCCATTGTTGATCTTAATGTTGAGCTAATTCTAGCTTCTACATGGTATCAGAGCTGAATCTCTTTCACGAGATTTAGGTTAATCTTGTAGAATTACAATATTATTCATTTTGTTTGCAATTTCTGCATTTTGTTCTTGGTGATTGAAATTCCTGGAAGATTTTCGATCGAATTTCTTGGTGATTGTTTGCGATATCATATATCTTGCAAATTTGCCGATTAATTGAAGATTAATTGAAGAATCAATGGCTGGAGATTCTCAAATTTCTGCAAATAGAGGTGCGAACAATGAAACTGGAAGTAATGAAGCTGCTGGAGGTAGGGGTGTTCACAAAAAACCGAAACCGAAAAACCGTATCGAAAAACCGGTCAAAATGGGCGGTTACCGAACCGGAAAATTTGGGATTAAACGGTACGGTTACCGAACCGGTAAAATTCACGGTTAAACAGTATGGTTACGGTTATGATTTTTGAGTTAACGGTTAACCGAAAAACCGAAATATTTTTTTGCTCTATTTTATTTATTGTGAAACATTTTCCAACAACTACATTAATTCTAATATTTGCTACTAAGTAACAACAATTAGAGGAAGTATGAGATTATTGAAAAAAATTAGTACTAATTTAAACACTATAATTATGAAATGGAGTAAATTCTTAGTGTTATTATGTTTTCTATGGATTTATTATCTACTTTATAATATATTTTATATTAGAGTATATATAATATTATAGTATATGCACACAAAAATAGAAAATATATATTTACATTAAGTAAAATATAATAGTATAAATTGAATAACGGTTAACGGTTAACCGAAAAACCGTACCGAAAAAACGGTTAACCGCTTAGGCGGTAACCGGTCTAAACGGTTACGGTTCGCAAAAAGAGCGAACCGGTACTTTCGGTTACCGAACCGATATGTTGTTTCGGGACGGTTAACCACCCATGAACACCCCTAGCTGGAGGTAATATTGATCCTCTTTATGTTGCGAATTCTAATAATCCAACTGCTTCGCTTGTTACTGCTACATTTTCTGGAAATAACTTCATGAGATGGAGTAGAAATGTAAGGAGAGCTTTAATTGCGAAAAATTAAGAAGGATTTATCAATGGAACCTTGAAAATGCCAGATGAAAACGATAAAAACTTTCAAAAATGGAAGAGAGCAGATTATATGGTTATGAGCTGGATTTTGAGTTCTATGAGTGCTGATTTAGCAGATGAATTTGGATTTCTTGAAAATTCTGCTGAATTGTGGTTAGAATTGCAAGAAAGACTTGGTCAATGTAATGGACCTTTGATATATCAATTGAAGAAGGAGATAGATAGTTTGAAATAGGAGAATATGAGCATTATAGCTTATTATGGTAAAATTAAGAAGCTATGGGATGAACTGCAAAGTTTGAAGTTGTTGCCTATACGTAGTTGTGGAGCTTTAAGCAATTGTACTTGTAATTTCCTCAAGAAATTGCAAGATTTGGAGAATGATGATAAGCTGATGCAGTTTCTTCTTGGATCAAATAGTGGATTTCAAACTACTATATCAAATGTTCTGTCTATAGATCCTCTTCCCTCTATCAATCGTGCTTTCTCTATTCTGCAACAAATTGAGAAACAAAAAGAAATCACTAGTGGAAATGTTGAGATTGGTGCAGATAGTAGTGCTATGGCAGCACAGAGAGTATACAAACCATCTAACACACAGAGAGTCTTTCCTAATTTTGTTAAGAAAGATTGGAAGAAGGAAAAAATGGACAAATCTTGTGAACATTGCAAGGGAAGGGGTCATACTATTAATCAGTGCTTTAAACTGATTGGTTACCCTGAGTGGTACAACACAATCAAGGCTGGAAAGAAGACTGCTGGTCAAAATTTTCACAAGATAGCTGCTAATACTGAGTATGCAAATACTCCTTTGGAGAACAACAATCAATTCAATACTGGAATTGATTCTGATATGTTAGCTGTAATATGTCAGCAAGTTATGCAGACAATGAAGGGTAAGCAAAGTGCAGATGATAATGGAGCTTCATCAAGCTTTGCAAGCTTTGCAGGTATTGATTCTTTTACATGTTCTGTGTCTAAAACTTATGATTCAGTGAATTGGATAATTGACTCTGGAGCTTGTGATCATATGGTTTTTGATGAACATTTACTACTTGACAAAGTTAGATTAAATACACCAATAAAGGTGGGATTACCTGATGGCAGTTATAGATGGGTTAAGATGATTAGGAAGGTAGTGTTGAATGACAGTTTGATCTTGCATCATGTGCTCTTAGTTGAAGGATTCAGACATAATCTCATGTCTATAGGGAAACTTGTTGATCATTCTGGTATTACAGTGCAGTTTACCAAATATGGTTGCTGTTTTCAGGACCCTATTAATAAGAGTGTGATAGCTGAAGGACATAAACACAATGGTTTGTATTACTTCAATGCAAACTCTTTGAGGAATTCCAGTACTTGAGGTATTTTCTACAAATAATGCTTGTAATGTTGCTGTTACTGAGATGATTGTACAGAACAAGGTACTTTCTCCTAAGACAAGTACTAGTGTTAAGAATAAAGCCAACTATGCATTGAGATTGGATCTCATACATGCTAGGCTAGGACATGTGTCTTTGTCCAAGATGCAACATATAGCTGTGTGTAATTGCAAGGGTTTGAAAGAATATAATTGCAATGTTTGTTTTCATTCAAAACAACATAAATTGCCTTTTTCAATCAGTCAGAGTAGAGCAGCTGCTTGTTTTGATTTAATTCATCTAGATCTGTGGGGTCCCTATAAGGTGATGGCTTTGAATGGTGCTTCTTATTTTCTCACCATATTAGATGATCATAGTAGAGTAGTTTGGACATTTTTGCTTCATAACAAGCTTCAAGTTGCCAAGACCGTAGCCGATTTCCTTGCTTTGATTGAAACACAATTTGATAAGAAAGTGAAATCTATCAGGTCAGATAATGGTACTGAGGTAATTAAGGAACAATGCCTGAATTTGTTTGCTGAAAAAGGAATTTTTCACCAAAGATTTGTTCCTCATGTCCCTCAACAGAATGGAAGAGTTGAGAGGAAACATAAGCATTTATTGGAGATGTCTAGAGCTTTTAGGTTTCATGCAAAATTACCTAAAAAGTTCTGGGGAGATTGCTTATTAGCTGCTACTCATGTGATCAATATGCTGCCTATTAAGGTGTTAAATTGGAGATCTCCATATGAAATTTTGTTTCATAAACTACCTTCTTATGATAATTTGAGGGTATTTGGATGTTTATGCTATGCATATAACATGAAGGTGACTAAAGACAAATTTGATAGTAAATCAAGAAAGTGTATTTTCTTGGGATATCCATATGGTCAAAAGGCCTACAAAGTGTATGATTTGCAGACACATACATGCTTTTTTTCAAGGGATGTTATATTCTTTGAAACTGTTTTCCCCTATCCTGTAGTTAATGCACAAAATCATTCTTTGAAAATTCCTCTTGTTAACTTTGGTATTGATGATTCAGATTCTTCTGTGCATTCTTTTCATCCTCAGATTTCTTCACATGTTCAAAATGTTCCTACTGACCTTGATTCTGCACATATATCACTTCATTCTTCTTCTCCTATCACTCATTCTTCTTCTCCTAGCATTGAACATGATTTGTCTTCTTTAAACACACATTCATCTTCTGGTCCTGTTTCCCCTACTAACCATATTCCTTCTGATCAGTCTTCTCCTATACAGCCAAATTCTCACATTCATACACTTATTGTTCCTAGACATTCTTCTAGGTCTGTTAAACCATCTACCAAACTCACATATTTTATTAACACTTACATTCCTCACAAAAATACCTTAAATATACATTATCCTATTTCTAGTGAATCTGCTTCTTTTGCAGTAAATTCACATCATATCATTGAACCTAAACATTACAACCAAGCCAAACACAACCCAAATTGGATACAAGCAATGAATAAAGAGCTGGCAGCTTTAGAAGCAAATGAAACATGGGAGTTAACTATCTTACCTGAAGGCAAGAAGGCAATTGGCTCCAAATGGGTTTATAAAACAAAATTAAACCCAGATGGTAGCATAGAAAGATATAAAGCTTGTCTGGTTGCTATTGGATATCAACAGATAGAAGGCCAAGATTTCACACAAACCTTTGCTCATGTGGCAAAGCTTGCTACTATCAGAATTCTTATAGCAGTAGATGTTGCTCATAATTGGTCCCTGTGCCAATTAGATGTAAACAACGCTTTTTTACATGGTTTTTTGGATGAAGAGGTGTACATGATACCTCCTGCTGGATATGATAAAGCTGGTATTGATGAGGTTTGCAAGTTGATGAAATCAATCTATGGTTTGAAACAGGCATCCAGACAATGGAATAAGGAATTATCTAAGTTCCTTAGAAGTTTGGGTTTTGTTCAGTCAAAACAAGATTATTCTTTGTTTACAAGAAGCTTATCTGGTGAATTTATTGCTATTTTAGTGTATGTGAATGATATGTTGGTAACAGACACCAATATGCAATAAATCAATGATGTAAAGCAAGCTCTTGATTAAGCTTTTACAATCAAAGATTTAGGTGCTCTTAATTAATTACTTCTTGGGCATTCAGATATCAAGAAACTCTAATGGTATTTTCTTATCTCAAAAGAAATACATTAGAGACATCATTGCAGATTGTGGTATGGAAAACACTGATACTTCTCCAGCTCCTTTACCCACTGGTCTGAAATTGTCTACAGATTTTGGTGATATTCTTGATGAACCTGATGTGTATAGAAGACTCATTGGCAGATTATTGTACTTGGGATTGACTAGGCCTGATTTGTCTTACCCTGTACAACATTTGAGTCAATTTCTACATCAGCCTAGAGTTCCACATCTTCGAGCAGCTTTACATGCTGTTAAATACTTACAAGGCACTATGGATTATGGCTTACTCTATCCATCTCACAACAACTTGTAATTGCAAGTGATTGCTTACAGTGATGCAGACTGAAGTGCATGCCAGTTCACCAACAGATCACTTAATGTTTATGTTGTGTTTATTGGTGATAGTTTAGTCTCATGGAAGACCAAAAAGCAACAAACAGTAAGTAAATCTTCAGCTGAAGCTGAATACAGGAGCATGTCTGCAACTGCCAGTGAATTAGTTTGGGTCAATGGTCTACTTGAAGATCTAAAGGTTTCTGTTCAACTTCCCATTACCATGTATTGTGACAATACATCTGCAGAACATCTTGCTCAAAATCCAAAGTTTCATGAGAAGACCAAATATCTCAAGATAGATATGCACTATGTTAGGGAGCAAGTTGAAGAAGGATTCATTTCTATTGCTCATGTTAAAAGTGCTGATCAGTTAGCAGATTTACTCACAAAATCATTGGCTTCTACTCATCATCATTTTCTATGTTCCAAGCTTGGTCTTGTATCCCAAGTCAAGCTTGAAGGGGGATATAGGATTTATATTTATATTTCATTTTAAATATAAATTTTAGTCAATTGGGTAGTTAGTTGTCTCAATGTATATAAGCAACTATTCTGTTATTTCTCATTTGACTTTTGTAATAATAAATTCTGTCATAACAGAAATACATAATTTTCTCTCTTCTCTCTCTCTAAACCTCCATTGTTGATCTTAATGTTGAGCTAATTCTAGCTTCTACACTTTTCCTGTCGTATTGTTGCGCAAGTAGTTTTACCACTATGATTTATTAGGAAGAAAATCGAAAAGAAAAACAAAATTTAACCTGAAAAGATCACAGCATCATCAGAAGTATTCTTTCCACGGGTTTTGGTAGTAATATGAAGTATAGAGGTAAAAGTCAAAAATAAAAAATAAAAAAAAGTTGACACAAGAGATATATGTGGTCTGATTATCATGATAATATACTCCACAAGTGAGGGATATAATAATTTATTAGCTTCTATGAAGGTTATAATAAGAAAAGCATGACAAAACATAGGAGAGTTACAATAGAGATGAGGTACGTCTCTCTTTCTCTACATAAACTTTCTTTCTAATGGAGTTATATAGGGGAGGACCTATTAAGGGTCCTGAGTGGCACGGGCTCCCCAAAAAAAAGTTCTGTTTCTTTTTTTCTTTTTTTTGCATCCAACAGATTTACAATAAGTTAAAAGAGATATTCGTGCAGTTAGATCAGACAACGGAATATGCTCCAGTGGTCCAACTCCCTAAAATCTATCACCTTGTAAATGTGGAAATCTTCACGCGGGTTCTCAAATAAGTAACTCAAATAATAATCATTGTCTATTATTCTCATTCGTGTATTATGATCATTGTCTATTATTGATTGGTTTAGTTAGGACCCCCCAAATTCAAAATCCTAAATCCACAGTTACATATTAATTTAAAAAAAATATCCCAATAACATTCTCGTTTATGCGACATTATTATTGTAACCCTAGATATTCCAAAATAAACCTAGATTCACGAAGAAGATAAAATTGTACGTCACGGAATAAAAGGACAAATAGCAACTAAATAAAGCCAATAGCCTAATTTGTGCAGCCCATGCACTCTCTTACCAACCCGAGCCTTACACCCACAAAAGAACACAGTTTACCCTCTGGCTACTATATCATATATGGTGCCTGCCTGGGAAACACTTCATAACCCAAAAATTTCATGTTCTCGTGGAATTCAAGGCACATATAACAAGAAGGTTGATAAACTTCATTGGGCATGTACACAAGCCCACACCATAGGAGATAATGACCACATACAAGGTTGACGGGGTTCCATCCTAAAACCAATTGGTGATAGGTGGAGTAACCCACCAATCTATATGTTAGTCATTCTCTCTCTAATTCTTCAATGTGGGACAAACTATTCATAACACATATGTGGGCTATACTCTTAACACTCCCCCTCACATGTGAGCCACCTTTAATCATGCAATTTGGATAGGACACAACACAGTGGCGGATCCAGAATTTTGAACCTGTGGGTTCAGACGTAAGCAAATAACCATTCACAGTGCAGGCTCTCTAAGTAATATGTCCCTTAAACACTTTATTTTGGGCCAAAATTATGGAGAAGTTTCACAAATTTTTCATTCCGACTCTTGAACATGTATACTTGTCGAGCAGTGTTAAACATCAAAAAACAAAGAATTTTTATATATGTAATGTAAACATTATTTTACATAACAATCTCGATTCCGGACAACGAAATAATAGTATGAAATAGCGAAATAATATAACATCTTGTATTGTAGTAATAGAATGAACATTTTGAAAGTACATAGAACATGGCTTATATGGTTTCAATAAAAAATAATTGCAAAAAAGGAGGAGGACTATTTGTTGCATTAAAAGTACATAAAACATAGCTGAATATATGATTTCAATGAAAAATAATTGCAAAAGGGAGGAGTATTTGCCCAGCAAAAGAATCGAACTCAAGACTACCAGCTACAAAGTTTTAATTTGGGCCCAACCACCACCAAACCAAAGTTGCTTCTTTGATACAATAAAGCGAGAATAAACATTTATCTCATCCACTATGGGTTCAACTGAACCCAGTGAACCCATAGTGGATCCGCCCATGACACAACATCCTCGTTGGGCCCTCTTTGGACTTCCAACATGAGGTCAACTGGGCCCCTTCTTGGGGCCATTATAATTCCGTTTGGCTTACTTTGCTCCAAACAGATCTTCAACACCTTCCATCTTGCATTTCATAATGGGCCAGGATCGTCCGCTCTGATACCATGATAAATTTGATGTCACTGAAAATGGGCTTGGACAACCCAGTACGGAGGAGGAGAGTTCGGTCCACATACAAGCCCAAAGAAGGTTCCATACAAAGGTCTAATAATACTTTCACCAATAATGTTTATGTATGTGTTATATGGATAGATTTTTACTTAACGTACCATTCATTTTAGCTTGACTTGTTTAGTTTGCCGATGTCTCTTTCCCTTTGTTTTTCCTTGCTAAACTATAAAGTTGATCATTTACCTCATACTCATATAGTTGACGAACTCTTATACACTAGGTAACTCCTTATCTCTACAATGTGGGACTTGGGATGTATACCCAATAATCCTCCTTTCATACCAAGGACCACAAGCCTCCCCTCCAACGATAACCCCCCGACCATGGGGTCCACCATTGTATGTGCGTTCTCCCAGCCGAACCGTCGGCTCTGATAACATTTGTAGGGCCTACGATTCCACCTACAACTCCACCGTTAGTATGGTATTGTCCGTTTTGGGCCTAACCCGCACGGATTTATTTTTGAACTCCTTCCTAAAATGCCTCATACTAATATAATTGGTGAACCCTTATAAACTAGGTAATAACTCCTTATCTCTACGATGTGGGACTTGGAATGTATACCCAAAAATGAGCAAGACTAGCGAAACGAACCTATCCAAAATTTAGCAATGACTGACCTATGTTGCTAATTACCTAATAATATCCACAATATTACGCACAGATCTTCAGATCCCGGTTTATTATAGTGAGATCGCCTTGGTCAAATTAAAAAAAAACACCTTTTAAAGTGTTACAGCAGCAACAACTTTAATTGCAAGATTTAAGACTCAAGTTGTGTTACAATAATTATTATCTCTTTTATATAAGTGAAGAGGGGAGGATATGGTGTACACCCTTTTTTACAATTATTCCCTTAACTAACAAAAAATTAATTACAACTTCTACCATTTATTGGTTTTTAAAAAAAAACATAAGGAAAAAATATCTACTTACAATCATACCCTCAACTAACAAAGACAATTACTTCTCCAATTTATTGATTTTTTTTTCAAAAAAGTATGGAAACTTTGTGAATAATTTTTCATACATATTATTACTCAGTTGAGTATTCTATCTGCTTTCGCACGCTTCGTGTGCATATAAAACTAGTATTCTATTATGTACGGTACCTGCTTCTCTTCGCAATTAAGTATATAGTTTGCAACTTTGCATAAACTTTTTGGGAGTTGATTAGGCACGTTTTCATCAGTTTTCATACATGATATTTTACCAATTTAAAGTCCTAGATTAGCCGCAAAATAATGAAACGCGGTAACAAATAGTAATGATTTGCGATCGTGGGAATTTGAAGATGGAAAGTACTAGTTGCAAAATGCTCATCCAGAAAAAAAAATATATAAATAAGAGAGTACTAGTTGCAAATGTTTTCAACCGACCAGCAAGGGTTTAGTATGCAATCATTATATTATTTTCAAATGAAAAATGCTAGTGGCTGATATTTGTGAATAATTTATGCGACTATATATGTGTGTGACTATGTGTATATATACCTAGTAAGAAGAAAAAACCAACATTTTTTTTTGATTTGGTAAGATGAAGAATCTCTGGGCTGCCCTCGTACAGGGCCCAACCCAGAGGCCCAGGCACTTGAAAAGAGGGAGAGTTGTAAAGGGAATCCTCCTCTAAGGGCCCCTCACTTGGTAGAATTCGTACCCTTGACCTTGAGGTCATGAGGTGGATTTCCTACCAAGTGGGCCAATTTAAACTTGGTCAGAAGCAGGACCAACATTTACATCATTAGATCAGTAAACTTACGCATAGGAGTATAAAACATGTAGTGTACAAGGACCAAGAAAGCATATAAATTCAACCTCAATCATGTCTACAATCACGTGTAAAAACCTGCTAAAATGTGACATATTGTTTCTAATATGCTTCATATAGATTATCTTAATTTTTGTGTCAAATACTATATACACCAGTATAGATATGAGCACTTACATACTTCAATTCAGGAGAATGTTCGTAAAATTTTACAAAAAAATATTACATTTTGATACTTGAACACATGATGACACAAAGTTATTTTAAAGACATAAAATATATACAATATATTATTAGCCACGACTTCGCATCTCATTTTCCAAGAAAAATATATGATACATAAAACTCCACAACACACAAAAATAAGCATATAGGATTATATATTCATATACATAGCTAGGGTCTTTCAACTATATTGATATCACTAACCAATGTACAATTTGTCAATTTTTTTCTAAACAATTATCTAAAACAAACAAGTAAATGCAACACCGATCTCCTTCGTGTCCTGAGAGCTTTTTCCTTGGTCATATCCCTTACTACAAAATACAAAATATACGTAGTTAAGCAAACTCAAACCAGCAAGAATCCAATAGTAGTAATCATAGTGACCTTTATTAATATCACTAGATACCCAACTCTCCCCAAATTCTGTAGTGACATGATCAACAACACTCATAATCAAACTTCCAACCAAGCTTGCAACACCAACGCCTACCCCATAGAGATTAGAGGCCATGCTTGACATACTCCTAGGGAACTCCAAGTAAAAGAACTCAATTTGAGCGATTGCAGCAAAAGCTTCGGCCAGTCCAAAGAGACAAAGTTGTGGCACTAGCCATAATGCCGACATACGCACAGTGGAAGAGGCACCATCGTGATCTCCTCTAGTTGCCATCTCTCGACGAACGCTCTCCACAACTCCGGCCACCACCAAGCATATAAATGAGAGTAACAACCCGATTCCCATTCGAGTTTTTACATTTAAACGTACGGGTTTGCCCATGACCTTAGATGCCAAAGGGATTATGATACGGTCGTAGAGGACAAGCCAAAGCATTAAAGTGATTAGAGCAAAGGTACCGAAGGAACCAGGAGGAATTTCGAAGTCTGGGGTGAAGAGATGTCGGTCCATTGAGATTGCTTGAAGGACTCGAAATGAGGTTGTGTTTGCATTTACACCCAACATAATTCCAGTTGACCATAATGGAATTATGTTAATGACTGATTTGAAGTCTTCAACTTGATCTATTGTACATAGACGCCATGGATCTATAGCCATTCCATCTGGCGTGACATTTTGTGTATGGTCTTTTACAATACATGCCTTGTTTAGAAACCTATCAAAATATAGTCAATAATGAATCATAAAGTTTCATGTCATCAAGACCCAAAGTTTAACAATCACATGATGAAATTTACACCTAGAACCTATTTAACTACGCTAGGTCTATAAATTTTTAACTACCAAGACTTTCTAAAGGGTGATAACCGTAATCTAAATTAAATCTTGTCTACATCAGTGACCTTATGACTCCCTGTGCACCATTAAATATATATGATTGAAAAACAATCTTGTCTTTACTTTTTCAGACATGAGGATCAAATTTTTCTTAGTTCTCACTTGATTGTAAAGATTCTAAGTGACTTAGATCTATCTATATATAAAATGTGGGACATAGTTGATAGTGAAATTTACAAATATTTCTCTCATTCAGAATTTATGAATATAATTCTAAAGTTTGAAAAGCACTCTACCGATTCATCTATGGTAACACTAAAGAGATCTTGTTGTGAAATAGGATAATTCGGAAAATTGTAAGTACATATTTACAATAAATAATTTCAAAACACAAATGAAGTTAAGAAAGGAATTAAGCATGTCATTGGATATTACCTCAATTTCTCACTTGGAAATTCTAATGTTGATCCTTTCACAACATGATAAATCCTATCCATATTCAACTGGCTTGAAAAATCATAATGCCTATTTCTCCAAGAAGCAACAATGACTTGAGCAAACTGAGTGAGTAAGCTAGCCTTAGGAGGCTTCACGTTAACATAAAACGAAGAAGCTGAGAAGAAAGAGATAGTGGAAAGTAACATAAGCAAGACCGGAACTCCGAATCCGACTTGCCACCCTGCATGATCTTGTATGTACACAATACACGTAAGAGCGAAAAGAACGGCAAACGACACCGAAAAATAGTACCAATTGAAGAAGCTCTCCAAGACTCCAACACAACTCGGTTTTGCATTTTCGTCTTCGTTGTGTGTTAGTTGATCTGCTCCAAAGGCTAAGGTAGAAGACCTAATGCCACCCGTGCCAATTGACATTAGACCAAATGAGGACAAAAGAAGAATGAGCTGAAATGATGTTGGAGAAGTGGTTGTGTTAGTGGCTGTTGTGAATGGCCTTGCTCCTGGGATTATAGTTGTTGACCATAAGAGCATCATCCCCTGTAAACTGAGTAGTTAATAGGGTAAACACTAAACAGTCTTACTTGAATGTTATATCCAATTATCTGATCAATCAATCTACACATTTTTAGCCTATAATACTCTTTTTTCCCTTCAAAGTTGTATACTTCGGCTATGTTTGGGAACATAAGATGAAATAGAGCTGAAACTGATAAGGTAGATGATAATTTCAGCACCTTAAATTGAGATGCTATATTTGATAGCAACTCCATTCCAGTCAATTTTTGAGCTTAAGTTTTATTTAAGCTATTACCCCAAACACGACTATTTATTTTAAGTGACTTAAACTTTTAGCACCTACTCATTTAAGGTGACTTAAATGTGTTGCCAAACAGAGCCTTCATTTACTCCCTAGCTCCCTCCTTCAAACTTCAAAGATTGCCCACTTTCATTTATTTAAGTCAAATTTCATAAACTTTAACCACCATTCTTCACTAATATACAAGAAAAAAACATAGTCGTGCAAGATCTGTTTAATTCCTCTCAATGTTTACACTTGAATAATGAAATTTTTATATAACTACTATCAAGGCACTATTTACTCTAACCCTAGAAATTGATATTCAGTTTAACTCATATTTAACCTAGTAAAAAGTTTGATTCACAAAAAATAAGTTGCAATCACCAAAAAGCATGGTTTAATCTTAAAACATAAACATTGTTATCCTCTAAACCTTAGAGCTTTTGGCATTTTTTTATAGTATATGATTTGAACATCTATAACAATGTGGTGCCTAGATACCAAAAAAAAAATCCTGCGTAACAGAAACAAAACATAGAAAAAGCTTCTATGTAATAAACTTTTAATCACGAAAGAACACTATTGTAAAAAATTTCTGAGCAGCCAATAATATTTCTGTAAACTGCTAAGTATTCTTCAGGAAGCATATATAGAATCCTTTCATTTCATTTTGGAAGAAAAATTAAATTAATAATCCAAGCAATATAGTGACTTGCATACAAAATCTCATATAAGACTGCTTTACCAGAAATCTATGGTAAAGGAGTCACTTATAGTAAAATTGACCTCTTTGAGATATGACGTGACTTAGAGTCTGTTATTTTGGACTGAATTAATGAAAATTCAGTTCAGTTTAGAACAAAGTCGGTTACGTTGCATGTACGGGAAAATTCAGTTCGGTTTAGTTAGTTTCTTCTCACGGTTTTCATTCATTTCGGTTCGATTCGGTTCAATTAAGTTCGGTTCGGACAAAATAAGTTCGATTCAATCCAAAAAAAAGAGCGCTTATTATCTAAAGGTAACTCATTTAACTTATAAAATGACCCTTTTATGATATGAAGTGATCCGGTTGTTTTACTATAATTTTATTATAAAACAGTCTTACACAAGACTTATAATTAAGTAAGAAGCATAAAAACATTAAATTTTGTAAGGAAACAAAAGGAAATTAGAAAATGAACATGTGAGAGAGAGAACTTAAATGATTTACCATGAGACTAAAAATGGAGCCCAATGCGATCATCCAGAAGCGGCCCACATAAGAATCCGCCAGAAAGGCGCCCAAAATAGGGGTGAAGTTGGTAGCAGCAGACCACAAGAAAATAATGTTGGACCCAGTTGTCATTTTCAAGCCATAACTTCCCATCAAATAAACTATCATGTTGGGCTCCAGCCCATAATATGCAGCTCTCTCGAATCCCTCATTTGCTGCAGTATCAATAAAAACATTATTATCTCTATTTTTTTTTTTTTTTTTTTTTTTTTTTGATAAGGAGAGAAAAGCTTAGGCAACCTCCTCAATTGGAGGCCAACCTAAAACGTCCTTGCGGACGAGCATTATTATCTCTATTATATAAGGGAGGGGGAGCTATGGTGTCCCCCTATAAATTTACTTAATTGCCCATTAGCAAATCTACTACAAAAAAAAGGGGGGAAAACAAAGTCAAACTCAAATATAGCATTAAAAAATTAACTTAAATGTTGAAGACAATCAAGTTATAATTGAGCCACCAAAAAAAGAAATATTGACTTAAATGTCTAATGTTTAAATTTTTACCCCTGTTTATACCCAAAAAGGTTAGAATTTATGTTTGAAAAGATAATCAGGCATAATTTGACCAACTTATGATAGGAGTATAGGACATGGGTAAGTTCTTTGCCCTTCTTTGTTTTTTGATTTTTTTTTTCTAGAAAATACCTTATAAAATTCATTTTTTACAAAAATACTGTCTTATTTATTCTATTTTACAAGGCATCACCTTATATTGGATTTTTTCCAATTAACTTATTTTATCCCACATTAACGAATTATTAAATAATACTCCCTTTAATTTTTATTAGTTTCCCTGCTTTCCTTTTTGGGTTGTAGTATTAATTTACCTACTTTTTTTTTGGAATGGTCCCACCAATTTTATATTATTATCTTTCTTTCTTGCTCCATACCGCTTGGCCTACAATATTAACTTCAATTCAATATACAATAAATTAATACTTTCTCTTATGACGCTCATACCTATTTCTCTTAAAACCGTGCACAAATTATTAGAATAGTCTGTTAATTTTAACATGAAATTAGAGAAACTCAAGCCTACATTCTCTTAATAAGCCCATAGCATCTCACTCTCACCCAACACTATCCTTGGACATTCTCGCACCAATCTTGGCCGTCCATTCTCTTCTCCTTCCTTTGTTTCCCTTTGAAGCTCGAACTACAGTAGACGATTTAAAAAAAAAACTCGGCAGTCTTACCGAATGGATTAAGCTACTCACTAAATGGATCAAACTAGTCACTAAATCGATTAAAGAATATGAAAACCGAATAGATTATACTGGTCACTAAATAGATTAAACTAGTCACTATATGCAGATAGGTTGTCCGTTCTCTTATAAGATCAACTGAAAACTCTGTACTCAAAAAAATAGGTAAACTAATAAAGACCGAGGGAGCGGTTAATATTAGTAGTGACTAGTGGCGAAAGTAAGTTTTAAAAAAAATCTAGTGGTCCCAAAGTCTATGACCTGTTCACCTGTATATCCATTTTTTTAATCTCACAATTAAGTCATGTTTCCATATCTTTACCATATTTCCAGCAACATATTTTACACAAAACTTTAGTGGAGAATATGCTTGGTTACGTTAAATTTGATTCCCAACACGAAAGTTACACTTCATAATTTCATTTCCATGGGAGTTGTAAAGTTCGCGGAAAGTGTGTGGGGGAACTGGTTACTATATATATTGATGCAGTTATAGTGTTAAATCTGACTCGAATATGTCACTTTAATAGCATGTTCGGTTGACATTAAACGATGATAAACTTAAAGACTTCTATTCATTTTCTATAAAATGTCTCATGTCAATATATACTATGAATTTATTATGTTTGACACTATCGGTTTTAATTATGGCCGATTTATTATAAAAGGTCCTAACTTTTATTTGTCTTAGAAAGCAATTTTAACTTTTGTTTAATCTCAACTTTGGGGTATCTTTCCTAAAAAGATATATCAAGCTACTTAACTTGCTAATATGGTAATCAAAATAAGTGTCATGTGTCCCAATTAATATTTAGCAGTTAATTGAGCCAAAAGACCAATTTGAAATGAGACTCTCAAAACTTACCATTCTAAGATATCAAAAGTTGAGACCTTTTTAAGGTCAACCTGCCTTAGTTAAGACCGATAGTATTGCTTTTTTCATTTTTTTTCCCTATATTTCTAGTGTCCTCAGACTTCATAGTGGTATAGGGTGGGTGATATTCTTTCACAAACTTACGTAAAAATTCGATGTCATTACACCATTCTTCACAAAGTTACATACTGGACGGTAAAAAGTAGATCACTTAGGATACAAATCTAAACAAAATTTTCTTTTCACTATGAAATAGCCCAGTAAGTCAGTAACCGTATGATGTTCTTGATAGATAACAAGTTCAAGATTTCAAATATATAATTTAAAAAGATGGAAATCAATTTTTGATTGGTTATAGTCTCTAAGTATCACCACTTCACCTATGGGAATTGCAGTGGAAATTTGAAGTTTAAAGAGTGAGAAAAGGAGTGGGAATAGGTGATTAGGATCTACCCACGAGTAGAATATATTACTCCATCCATCTACTTTTAAAATTCTCATCTGCTTTCTTAATGTATTACTGTGATTATATATCAATAATTATTAGTAATATATCCTTCCCATTTTCTAAAGATCTTCATACTTTTCGTTTAAATTTGTTTTCAATAGATCTTCCTACTATTATTTTATTGTGGAATAAAAATATAATTAATATTTCTAGATATATTTATCTTAGGAAAATATTATGTTATTAGGATTTATTTCCAAAAACTGCTTGGTTAGTACTAGGAAGTCATAAACTACAGATAGTTTACTGATAAGAGTCGGTTTGTAAATTGAATTTAACAATATTCAAACATATAATTATCAAAAAAAAAAAAAAACAATATTCAAACATATAATATTTTTTTCTTACATATTGGTGAGATATAATTGAAATTCACGAAATCTGACTTTGTGAGGGGGGATATTTTGAAAGGGGACCAATAGGGATGACAATGGATCGGAGATGGGTCGGGTTGTAGAGATAATATTTTAGGAAGTTGCTCATTGTTAGGATTGTATGTTAGTTGGGTTTCCTAAATTACTGTAGCATATATATTGTGATATTGTTCAATGAGAAAGGCAAGCTTTTACCCTAATTCTACATGGTATCACAGCCTACCTAATTTTTTCTCTCAATTTTTTCTGGCTGCCGTGATGGGGGATGATGGGGCTGCTTCCACACCACCTCCACCGCCGCCTCAACAAGTTCATATTAACTCGCCGTTTTACCTCGGCACTGATGACCGTCCCGGAGACTTTATAACTCCGACTCGGTTACGCCATGACAACTACGACGACTGGTCCTCCGACATACAAATGGCCCTCAAAGCTCGTCGTAAATTCGTGTTCCTTGATGGAACTCTCACGGAGGCAGTTCCGCCTTACACCGCCGCGGATTGGACGACGGTAAACGCCATGCTAATCTCCTGGCTCATGAATACGATCGATCCTGAGGTAAAAAGTACATTATCGAAATTTAGGGAGGCATCTCATCTTTGGACTCATCTTAAAACTAGATTTGCTTTAGTTAATGGGCCAAGAATTCATCAATTAAAATCTTCTATTGCACGTCTTGAACAAACAAAAACTATGTCAGTTTCCACCTATTATGGCAAACTAAATTGTTTATGGGAAGAACTGCAAAAACACGAACCACTCATCAAGTGTTCTTCTTTGTTCTTCTTGCTCTGGCTGGGTTGCTTCACTCCCAACGCCGTGAGACGCAAAAATTGCATGACTTTCTTATGGGCTTGTACTCTGATTACTATAGCCCTCTTCGCACTAGCATTCTTTCAACGGATCCCTTGCCATCCCTCGACCGAGCCTACCAACTCGTATCTCAGGATGAGCGTGTGAGGATCTCTCGAGGGGTCGTTGATGCCCAACCTCAAGAGGCTCTCGGTTTTATTTGTTACTACCGGACGTGGGCGTGGGCGGGCCGATCGCCCCGTCGCTCGCATTGCCATAAGGTTGGTCATGACATAGTCAAATGTTGGTCTTTACTAGCGTGCCCTCATTGTAAGAAGCATGGGCATCTTTCTTTGAAACTTTGCTACGAGATCGTCGGCTATCCGGGATAAGAGTGAATCAAGTAAAGGAGGGTCTCGGCCTCCTCTGGCCTCTCGTGGCCGTGGCATGGTCAAAGCCAATGCCACGTCACCTTCCGTTCCTACAGCTCCCTCATCCTCGACTTCCCGGTGCTTCGTCTTCCACGGCTCTTTACTGCCGAGCAATGGAAGGCACTTGCTGGTTTTTTTGGTAATTCTAAAGTTCCTGAGGATCGCTTGAATGGTACGTTTTCTCCTGATTCTTGGATTATTGACACTGGTGCCACTCATCATGTCACGGGTGAGAAATCTTGGTTGTTTGATTTAGTTGATATCCCTTCCTGTCCTGTGGGTCTCCCTAATGGTGCTACTGTTCTTGCCACTCAAACTGGCTCAGTTCGTCTCTCTGTCACTATTACTCTTCATGATGTGCTATATGTGCCTACTTTCAGTTGCAATTTACTTTCGGTTTCATAATTATCTCATGATATGAATTGTATTGTACAATTTAACTCTTCTATGTGTGCTATACAGGACCATCTGAGGGAGCAGATTGGAACGGGATGTAGACGGAATGGACTTTATTATTTCTGTGGCGGAGATTCGGTTCCACAAGCTTCGACAAATGCGGTTTCATCTGATTTGGAGTTGTGGCATAGGCGCCTGGGTCATCCATCTGAAAAAGTAGTGAAGTTGCTTCTACACGGGTGGAGCTCCATCCGCCCCATCACCAGCCACCCAAAACTCCATCCACACCATCCATCACCCGCCAAAAATTTCACCCATATCCACTCCACCCATCATCCGCGGGTGAGGCGGGTGGAGCGGGTGAGAAACGGGTGATACTAGGAATAAAAACTATTTTTTAGACTTAACAATTTTAAAGAAATTAATATATGAAAAATTAATCATAGTCTCATAGATTAACAATAAAGTGACAAAATATCAATCTTATTACACACCGAAAAGTAATTATAAGTATTTTTTTTATCCCTTAAAAAAATTAAGTATTTTTTTTAATTACCTTAAATGACACGTGTCAGTAAAAAAACAATTTGTTTATATATATATATATATGGGTGGATGGATGGATGGATGGAGCGGGTGATGGGGAGGGTGATGGGTCCAAAAAATATCATCCATATCCGACCCGACCCACCACCCGATCCATTAATCACCCGCCAGTCGCGGTGATCACCCATTTATTCGGGGCGGGTGGGTGGATAATCCACTCACCTATGGATAATTGCCATCTCTAGGGATCAGGCTAGGGATTAATAACTCCCTTGTTTTTTGCTTGCTTGGTGATAAAATAATTATGGAATAAACAACAAAATTTCCAGACAAATCCTCCGACCTCCGTCCCTCTTTGGCTCCTTTCATAAATGAAAATTTTGGTTTTGTTTTTTGCTACTAAAATGAATTATTAAGTCTATACGTACACTTACCCCTTGGTCCATGCATGATAATTGATAATAGATGGTTGGAAATACGCCTATAATATGTGGTGCATATGTTGCAAATCCTATGTGGTAGAATCCAGCTGAATATAACTAGTGAAAAAAGAATTAAGGTTGGCCTAATTGATTGAGCTTTAGAGGCCCTTTTTTTTGTGGTGTAGAGTGAGCCACAAGGGGTAAATGATGTAAACGAGATTCGATCCAGTGTCTTGAACACCACCTCCCATAACTTTAACCAATTAAGCTAGTTGATATCCCACTCGAAACTATCAATTCTAAGTTTGAAAGTTTCAAAACAACAGAGTTTCTAACAAGCTGTGTACTGAGGTGGGGTGGGGTGTTCTATATATCTTCCTTAGCGAATCTATCTATCATCACATTATACTCAACAACAACCGAAAGTGACATGTGTCACTCTCTCATTAAAAAAATTCCCGCTAAATCTTTTGTAACAAATATTTTAGGAAAAAAATTATTAAAAATAAATTATTATTTTTTCAACAAGAAATCTTAGATAATCTTTTTAAATTATATTCTATAAACTAATTTAGTCAACATTAAAAAAACTCTTATTCTGTTCCAATTGACTTCTGGACTTCAAGTCAACTTTCACAAAACAAAAGTGAAATCTTGGGCGTCAACACCAATGATCACTGGTTACAAATGGCAACAAGGAAACTTTATTGTAAGGTGGGCTCCTTCCCACTTACTTATCTTGGTCTTCCAATTGGGGGTAATATCTCTCGTTTGGCTGCTTGGGATCCTTTGATTGAAAGGATGAGTAGAAAGCTTGCATCGTGGAAAGGGAGGTTGCTCTCTATAGGAGGCCGATTAACGTTAATCAAATCTTCCCTCTCAAATCTTCCCATCTATTTCATGTCCTTATATCCAATTCCGCAAGGAGTCATTGAAAAGATAATTTGTATCCAGAGGAGATTTCTTTGGAGCGGCGACATGGACAAGCGAGCTTTTGCGCTTGTCAAATGGGAACTTACCCAGCTTCCTAAGAGTCTTTGTGGGCTTAACATCAGTAATTTGCTCATAAGAAATATGGGTTTGTTATGCAAGTGGATGTGGAGATTCTCTCACGAACCTAATTCATTGTGGAGAAAGGTAATTCAATCAAAATACAAATATGACTCATCCTTTTGTATGACTGAGTTTGCCCCGATTAGCCATGGTGGCCCATGGAAATCGATGTGTAATCATATCTTGAAGAATCAAGATGTGAAAGAAATTCTCATTTCTAGGGGAAGGATAAAAGTAGGAAATGGCAGGGATACGTTATTCTAGCATGACAATTGGTTTAACAATGTTATTCTCAAAAATGAGTTCCCAAGGCTTTATCTAATTTCAGATAATCCATCAGCCCATATAGCCTCAATGGGCTTCTGGGAGAACTCGTTGTGAAAATGGGACCTCCATTGGCGGCGTCCTTTCAGGCCCCAAGACCATATTGAATGGGCCTCTCTCTCAAGCCTATTGAACCAGATGCATCTCATATAATCTAATGAAGATCGCTTGATTTGGACTCATCATTCCTCTGGATCTTATTCGGTGAAGTCCTTTTATGTAGAGCTCATGAAGAAGTCAGGCCCATGTCTAAGCTCTGTCTTCTCGAAAGTCTGGAAATGGTTGGTACCCTTTCGTGTAGAAATTTTTTCATGGCTGGCAATCATGGAAAAAATTAATACGAAACAAAAGCTTGTTTCTCTGAATATCATTCCTGAATCTGAAGCCTCCTGTGTGCTATGCAATTCTTTTATAGAAAATGCCTCTCATCTTATTCTCCACTGTTCTTTTGCAACATCCTTATGGAATTGGTGGTGCGAAATGTGGAATCTCTCATGGGTTAGTCCCTCTTCTATAGAAATGGCTTTTGCTCAATGGTCTTTCCCTTCTCGAAACAAATTCTTCAAAAAAGTATGGAATGCCATATTCCTTGTGATCATGTGGTCAATATGAAAGGAAAGAAATGAAAGAGTTTTCAAGAATAATGCAAGCTCGATCAATGATATTCGCAATCTCACCCTACTTCGTCTTTGTTGGTGGATTAAAGGCTGGAAAGAGCCTTTCCCATACTCACCAGAGGAAGTAGTAAGAAATCCTCTTTGCTTAAATTGGAGTGAAGTAACCCACATTAAAAGAGCTTCTCACTCAAAATTTCTGCCCCTGACTTTGCAAAATAAAAACCAGCCCAAACTATCCTGGTTGGTTGGAACTTCAATCAACCCTCTCAACTCAGATTTTGTAAGTGGGGGTGTTCTCATGTCTGATAAAGGGATGTGTCTTTGTGCTTTCTCCTGTCCCATCCCTCCCATGGAATTCAATGCAGCCTCAGTTTTGGCCATCCACAGAGCCATCCAGATCTCATTAAATAATCCCAGGTTCAAAATTCACCCAATGAGTATTGATTCAGATTCAATGGAAGCAGTGAGATGGTGCTTGAACCAGTCTGGTGGGCCAGATAACTTGAACTTCATCTTGAGTTTCATAAGATCATCATTGAAGAAGGGGGTCAAAGTAGCATTCTCTCTCAAAAAGAATAGCTCTCAGATGGTGTCAGAGATTCTGATGAAGAAGAATTTGAACCGTGGCTCTGAATTTGTCTCATGGATGTAATTTAATTTTTCTCTTGATTTGGATTTTTGAGACTTCTCTCTAGTTGAGTAAAATAGATTGAAGGTCTCCTAGTGTACTGATTGTACGGATCTGCTCCTTTTCATGGGACTATTATGATATAAAAACTATCAAAAAAATAAACTAATTTAGTTAAGATAATGAATAATGATGAAGATTTAACATTGCAATATTCAAATATTCAAATTTTAATTTATAAAAGAACATTTTATATATGTCGAGCTAAACTGCTAATTAAAGATTTTTTTAAAAAACTAGTTGTTTCCTCTCGTCTCTTTCTCTCTTCAAGGTAAATCATCTTAGGGGCTGCCATAAATACTCTTGTCCATTGTAAGCTCATTTTTCTCTCTTATTTTCAATATCTAGTTTGTTTTCTTAGTCTCAAGAGCTTCTCTCCATCCTTTATGGTAGCTTTTGTCCTTTGTATGGGGTTAGTTTGTCCCCCTTTGTTGGGATCTAATTTCCCCATGTTTATCATGGTGGTTTTTTTGTTAGGTGCTTTTGTGTGTTTGGATATGGATCCAAGATCGCAGTCTTAAGTTGGAGGTTGTTTTGTTGTTGAGGGAGTTGAGTGAAGGCTCGCAACAAATGTCGGTTCTTCAATATATGTCGAGCTAAACTCGAGCCAACAACTTGTTTACATATAAGATATTTATATTCAAAATGATTTCATAGTAGGACCAAATGCAGCTTTCATAATAAGTTTTGTTCCCTTTTACTTGATCATGAGGATCCACTAACTCCAAATTTCAAATTTCAATGATTCGCTATTACATCACAGGAAATAGTCATATACCATTACTAAGATTCCAAAGAACTCCTTGAGAGCACTTCAAAGCTCACACGCAGGGGGTAATCTAATTACAACAAACCAATAAAATTAATTCGGTCCAAGGGGAGCTAATACGGATTTACAAATACTTATTTCAATATATTATAAGTTATCTATACTAAGGGTCCGTTCTGTTCAACTTCTTTTAACTTATATAAGATTTTATAAGATCAGATAAGATGTTCTGTTCAACTTATCTTCACTCATTTCAGGATAAGATAAGATAATATAAGATAAGATAAGATCAGATAAGATAAGATCAGATAAGACAAAATAAGTTGAACAGAACAGACCCTAAGAGTAAGAAATCATTCCTTAAAACATACTCCATCCTTCTTTTTTTAATGGTTACACTTTTCTTTTTTGACCGTTTCTATTTAATTGTTATTCTGTTTACACTTCTCTACAATCTACCTCATATATCCCACCACCCATTTTATTAATCTTATACCCAAAACCTCCTACCTATCCTATTTTTCTCTGTTCTACAATATTTAATGTGGTTCTTTTATACTTCCAAAAAACCAAATATTTTTTGGTTGTAGTTCTTTCATGCTTTTTACATAATTTTCTTAGTTCTCCCTCAAAATAGAATATAACAATTAATTCTAAACTGCGGGAGTAAAAACTAAAAAGCACCCTAACTTTGCGATAATATATATGTCTCACAAACATTTTGCGAAAGTATATCAAATTAAACCCAAATCCCTTTATACGTTCGGTTCCAAGTCCTAAATTGTATGAGATTATTCTTTAAAAGATACTAATATGCACTATATGATGCTAATATAGTAATATTAAACTAACTTAAGAAGCATACAAGTCAAATAATCGTTGATATACTACATATAATTGTTAATACTTGTATGTCAAAAGAAACAAAGAAAATATCCTAAAAAAACTTAGGAATAAATATTATTATTTTTCTACTTATAAGACTATGCAAAAAGAAAAAAAGAAAAGTTCTTGGAGGACTTACCTAAAATGAAAGGCAAGGTTCTGACACCACCAACTTGATGTTTTGAGGGATGATTATCTAAGAGAGTCTCTTTCATCCCTTTTTCTTGATCAATATCTTCTGAACTCTCCATGATCTTTAGAGTTGATATGATCTTTAAAGTAGTTTTCACTAACTAATTATGTATATGTTTCATGAGTAGTTAGTTACACAATAGTAGTATATATAGAGGAGAAACAGAAAGAAGAGGGGAGAAAAGTTAGAAGAAAGTAGTGGAGAAGTGGTGTGTGGAATTCATGGAAAAAGTAGCGGTTGCGCATGGTACGGTGCGCAAACTGACTACAAGACACATTAGCTTAGTTTTAATAGGACCAACGTCACTCTCCAAACTTCTCCTCCAAAATTGCCAAATTTAAAACTACTTTACCGGTGAAATTGTGTCAATTTTTGTATGTTCCCACCTACAAAATGGAGCAAGTCTAGTGTTATAGCGTTTGTAATTTTGTATGTATCTGACAAACATTTTACTTATGTACACTATAAATCTTTTTTAAAGAGACACAAAGGGTGTGATATAAGGCGTGTTATGTAAAAGTAATTGTTGTACGCTTTATTTTCTATAGACTAGATATTGTATTTTTTATTATGCCTGTTTTTTAGGTTGAATGAAATTAAACTGAACTGAACATTGTAGTAGTAATAATAATAATAATAATAATAATATTAATAATAATAATAATAATAATAATAAAAATAATAACAATAATAACAATAATAATAATAATAATAATAATGACAATAATAATAATAATAACAACACATTATTATTATTATTGTTATTATTATTATTTTTTATTAGAGTTGGAATTGAAATGAGATAGGCTGAAATGAGCTGAATCGAACTGAACAGAAATGCCAAATTACTAGTATTGATTAAAAATGATTTGTAATTAACATAATTGGTTTTAGTTGATAATTCTCTCTTATATGTTTATTGATTTATATTGGTATTGATTTTTTAGATGTTTAGAACTTATTCATATGAATTAAAAAAATTATGTAATATCCTTTTAAAAATAATTATGTAATATAAGTTGTTCTAATATGAACTTATTATTACCTTATGATGTTGCCAAGCTAATTAAAGCGAACAACGCTTCTCCTCCATCATGCCAAAAAAAAAAGAATTAAATCGAGAACTCCATTCTCTCTCTATCTTCTTGTTTCTGTCATAAAAATTACTTGTATAGAGAAGCTCTAGAAAAAAAAGAAAACCAAGCTCGTAAGTTCTATCAACCAAACCCTAGAATTTTCCCCAATTTAATTACAATCCTCTTCAATGTGATTCCAGCTCTTCTTAGCCTGTTTCCCCTCCGAAAAGTCAATGCAAGTTCCCCTATACTCTTTCTTTTGATTATTTTCTCTTTATTAGACCTTAATTATGAGGTAGGGTGTTTTTCCCCAATTCAATCTCAAAGCTATGTCTGTAGCTATGAAGTAGTGAAATCATTATATTTTTTCTCTTTTGCGCCAAGTTATATTAATTCCTCGGGTTTTCAGACTGATTTTGTCTATAAAACTTCCCAAAGAAACTTTATTTGGGTTAAGGGTTTCGTGTTTCCTCCTCTTAAGTACGAGTCAGTTGGTTTAATTAGGGCTTCTCTCTTCAAAGCATTTATGGTGAGTGAGAGTTGTCTCGGGTTTTTGGAGTGCTATGTAAGCCTAGAGTGTTGGTAGTAGGTGAAAATGTGTATTTGCTCTGGATTCTCCCGTGGTTGGCTTTGGCAAAGCGTGCTAATTTTGGTTATAATTCTCTGTCTTTCCCCGATGAAGCATTTAATGTGATGGAATTGTTCATTCAATTGGCCGAGAGGATTAGTTCTCTCTCGTAATTCTCGAAGCCTGCACCAATATCCCTATAAAAGGGATACTCGGGTGATACTTGTCTCATACTCAACCTCATTCCTTTTCTCCTTATAATTCCCGTTTGGTAGTTCTTAAATTTTCGCAAGTTCGGTTTCATTTATGATGGATAATACTTGGTAATTTTAAAGATGCTTTGTTGTCAAACCCTACTCCTCATACCGAAAATGGAACTTTTGTTCCTACTTTAGCTTTGTTGTCAAACCCTAACCCTAATTATGAAAAGGGAACTTGTTCCTACTTTAATTACTCCCTCTCGTGAGTTTTAATCTCCAAAATGATCCTCCTCATCCCCCCCTCTTTCCCCGAATCTATTGTGCTTGATAATTTACCCCAAGTCAAGAAAGATATTATTGAGCTTTCCAAGTCTTGTTTGCTTGGTAAGATGCTCTTCGCTCCTTTGGACTTGCGTACTATTATTGCAAGAACAAAGGCGTGATGGAGAGTTGTTAAAGGTGAGGTAGACTATCCGGAAATGGGCAATGGCTGGATTTTGCTTCGTTTTGCCAATCTCCGTGACCTTTCTCTCGTGTGGAGTGAAAGGCCCCGGCACATTCAAGGTGACCTCTTTGTTTTATCTCCTTGGAAGCCTTTCTTTGATCCATATTTGGAAGAAATCAAGTGGGTTGACTTATGGGTAAGGATTCCCGCACTTCCTATCGAACTTTTGAACTTTGATTCAATTGCTAACTTGCTAGCTTCTAATGATATTGGTGCTCTTGTTAAACTTGATCAAAGGTCTTTGCTTCGTAACAAAATTCGTTTTGCTAGAGCATGTGTTAGAGTTGATATTCAAGGTCCTTTACTTGAATTTCTTCAAGTAAGTAGGAGTGGTGATTTAATTCATGGCTATGTGATATGGTATGAGGACTTTTCCTCCGGTTGTTCTTTTCGTGGTGAATCTCGAGCATGCTATTGAGGCTTGTCCCTTTGCTGAATTCCCCTAAAAGGAATTAACTATTCGGTTACTCAAGAATCCTAAACGAAATCTTTGTATGAAACCCTTGCTAAGGTAGCTTGGGCAAGCTTGTCATGCAACCACAGTGAGCGCCTAATGTGGTGCATGTGAAGCCTAAGCACCTTACTAAGGCCTCTCGCTATTAAGCCTCCGTCAAAGAGATTCTTGTCTAAAATTGGTTACTTCGGTATTCTTCCTACCCCTTTCGGTAAGGGGGTGATTATTAATGATGCTCGCTAAAGTTGGTGTTAAAGTTAATATTATGCCCGATGCTTTGCAAGGAAAAGGTAAAGGAAAAATGGTGGTGTCTCACACTTTCTCGTTACGATGACTCCTCCGATGATGAGGCCGAAATTATCCAACCTCTAGTCTCTTCTCCTCCCGGCCCCGATCGGGAGAAGATTGTAGGTGACACCGGGTTTGCTCCCCTATTCTCGTCTCCTTCTCCTAGGCAAGTCTTACGTGCTTCGATTTAATTGATGCAAACCAAGATCTTGCATTGGTCTCCACCGAAGTTCCGCCGCCGAGGGTCTATTCTTTAATGCCGATGATAATGACACATTACGTATTGAAGATCGGGATGATAATTCTGTTAATGAAACTAATTCTCTTGCTGAGAATTCCTTCCATTCCCTTCACTCTGATAGCTCTATTGTCAAGCAGATAGAAAGGATGGGGGTTGATGCATCCCACCCAGTGGAGCTCTCTTCCCATTTAGGGTCAGCTAAGAGGAGAATTGAAGACATGGAGGATGAAGATGATGCTTCATCTGCCCTGAAGAGGAAAAGGAACTAATCAAAGCCTATTATGATGTGGGTAGCCATCTTACCACCCTTTTGTTTTTATAAATAATGAGTATTGCATGTTGGAACATTCGTGGATGTGCTAGAAAGAATGCTTTGGTAGAAACTCGGGATTTTTGTTTGCATAACAATGTCAAAATCCTTATGCTTTGTGAAGTTAAATCACAATCTCCCCCCTCCCAAGCAATGATTAGCCAATGTGGTTTTCAATATTTTGATGTAGTTCCAACCTTAGGTTATTCTGGTGGTTTATGGATAATGTGGAAATCTTGTAACATCCAACCTTTTAATCTATCTATTTTATATAAAGCTTCTCGGTTTATCTCTTGCTTAGTCCATTTAACTAGCTCTAATACTAAATATGTTATCTTATTTATTTATGCCCCTGCCAAGAAAGAATTCAAGGCTGAATTTTGGGATGAAGTTATCACATATGCTTTATCTTTGTCTTTGCCTTATATTATTATCGGAGATTTTAATGAGATTTCAAATGTTAATGACAAACAAGGAGGGGCTCCTCTATCTGCAGCGAGGTTTATAACTATGAACAATATTTTGAATCACCTTCCTTGTATTGAAATTCCATTTACAGGCCAAGTTTATACATGGAGAAAAAAAAGAGCAGGTGTAAACAATATCCATGAACGTTTAGATAAGGGTTTAGCTACCACTTCCTGGATTTCTCTTTTTCCCCAAGCTAAAGTCTTTCATTCTGTCTTTACTTCATCGGACCACTGTCAAATTGTGCTTAATTACCTTCCTAATAATTTGTTCAAAGCATCCCCCTTTCGTTTTGAAAAAATGTGGTGTCTTAGGAAGGATTATGACACACTCGTAAAAAAAACATGGTGTACTCGTTTTGTTGGATCTCACATGTTTAGACTTGTTAAGAAATGTAAGTTATTGAAGGAAAATTCCAAAGTTTGGAATAAATCTCAATTTGGCAATATTTTTTCTGGAGTTAAGAAAAGTGGATGATCGCTTAAAGGAAATTCAAGTTAATATTCTTGCAAATCCTTCGGATTCCTTGTTACAAGCAAAACAAGATCTTTTTCTTAATAAACGTTCTAGTTTGCTTTCGTTTAGCAATGAGTATTGGAAACAAAAAAGTAAAACTAATTATCTTCTTCTTGGGGATACGAATTCTTCCTATTATCATACCCATGCTTCTATAAGAAGAAATAGGAACCAAATCAAAGAAATTACTCGCCTTTAATGGTCAAGTTATTACTAACCCCGTAGATATTTCTCATAATTTAACTAATGCTTTTATTTCTCGATTTGCTTCGATAGTTCAATTTCTTTCCACCCCGATTATGATTTTTCTCTCGTTAGATCACATTATTACGTAGTCTAATAATCTTTTTCTAACGTCACCAGTTTCGGTGAGGAAATTAAAAGTGCCACTTTTGATTTAGCCCCGGATAAATCTCCCGGTCCGGATGGTTTTCCCCTTTCTTTTTTTCAAAAATATTGGACATTAGTAGGTAACGAGTGTTATAAGAGCGACCCAAGCTTTTTTTCACTCCGAAAAATTCTAAAAGAGATTAATCATACTTTTTTAGCTTTAATTCCAAAAATTGATAACCCCTCTCTCGCTAATCATTTTCGTCCTATTAGTCTTTGTTCAACTATCTATAAAATAATCTCAAAAATTCTCACTAATAGATTGAAGGATGTTATGGGTCAAATTATTCATCCTCTTCAAGGAGCTTTTGTTCGGATCGTCTTATTCAAGATAACATTTTAATTGCTCATGAAATCTTTCAATCTTTTAAAAATAAATCTGGTTCTACGGGTTGGATTGCTATTAAGTTAGATATGGAGAAAGCTTATGACATGATTAGAATGGCATTATATTTTTACGACCCTAGATAAGTTGGGTTTTGCCGCGCAATGGATAGAGTGGGTCAAGGCCTGTGTTTCTTCTACTTCTTTTTCGAGTCTTGATTAATGGAATTCCGGGTGACAAATTTTCCCCTTCACGAGGGATTAGGCAAGGAGATCCCCTCTCCCCTTATCTATTTATTCTCGTGTGCGTAACCGTTAGCTAGATTACTTTCTTCAGCCGCCTCTAGCCCTACTAAACCAATAGGTGTGCCTATTGGAAAACAGTATGAGAGTTCCGTTCCTAACTTTTGCGAGATGATACCATGATTTTTGCTAAAGCTAACAATTATAGTTGCTTGCTTATTCGTCAAATTCTAGATAAATATTGCTCTATGTCCGGCCAATTAGTCAATTACCATAAATCTTCTTTCCAAAGGTACTAAGCAAATGTGTTCAAGGAGGATAAATGTAATTTTGCTTCTATTTTGGGAATGCAGGAAACGAGATAACTTGGGTGACTATTTGGGTTGTCCCATTATTAACACAAAGGTTACCAAAGAAACTTTTAGCTCGGTTGTAAGTAAAACGACTAGTCAACTTCCAAAGTGGAAAGCCAATGCTCTTTCCCAAGCAGGTCGTTCTGTTCTCCTGCAATCTAACCTTTCTGCTAAATCTAACTACCTAATGCAAAGTTTTCTGCTTCCTAAATCTATTCTTTCCAGTTTGGATAAAACTTATAGAAATTTCTTTTGGAATAAGGAAACTTCTAATACTTCTCTTAATCTTATTGGTTGGGATCGCATTTGCAAGCCTAAATCGGCTGGTGGTTTAGGCTTCCGCAAGGCTCAAGCTAATAATCAAGCTCTCCAAATGAAGTTGCTCTGGAGAATTATCAAAGATGATAATAATTTATGGGTTAAATTGGTCCGTAAAAGGTACATTAAATCTCATTCTATTCTCTCGATTAAAGCCTCTAAATCAGCGTCCTGGCAATGGCGTAATCTTCTTAGCTTGCGTGATATTTTTAAAAAAGGTCTTCGGTGGTAAATTGGTGATGGTAAGTCTATTAAGTTTTGGTCGGATAACTGGTTATTTCAATATCCTCTTCGTTCTATTATTACTCCTACCCCTGGTTCTGAAGATACAGACGTGAGTAGTTGCATCACGTCTTCTAGACAATGGGATTCCCAACTCTTACTTTCCTTAGTACCCCCTCATATTGTTTCCCAAATTTGTGCTATTTATATCCCGTCTGAGCTGCAATCAGATAACCTTGTTTGGGGGCTCACTGCAGATGGCGAGTACTGTTAAGTCGGGGCTCGTCGCTTGCCGGGGCTTTCTTCCTCCCGGTTAGAAAAAGTAGAGTATAATTGGATTTGGAATCTTAAGATTCCTCCAAAGATTAAGAATTTTCTCTGGAAAGCTTGTAATGATGGTCTTCCATCTAAGGTTCGGTTGGAGAAAAGCCATATTTTTTTACCCCAGCAGTGTGTTTTCTGTAATAATGGCGGTGAATCTATTGGTCATCTTTGTTTTGCATGCCCTTATACTTTAGATATTTTTTCTCATCTGCATGCTAGTTTTGATTGGCCTTCTCCTCCTTCTTGTTTAAGGTCTATTAATCTGTCTTCCTTTAGATCTGTTTTGGAAGCTTGTCTTAGTCTTACTTCCAAGTTAGATATTTCGAAATTCTCTTTTGTGTGGTGGTTTGTTTGGTTTTTCAGGAACAAGATTATTTTCAATGATGAAACTGTGTCTTCGAGGAAGGCTAGTTTTATTATTAGTAATTATGTGTCCTCCTGGTCTAAAGCTTTTTCTTCGGAAGAGTTGGGTTCTTTGCCTCCCAAGGCAGCTGCTCCAAGGTCTAACATTCCTCGCACGGGGATTGGCTCTACTTGGTGTCCTCCTAATCCAGGTTTTTTTAAGCTTAACTTCGATGGTTCTAAGCTCTCAAATGGTAGTTCTGCTTTAGGTTTTTCTATTCGTGATTCTAATGGTAATCCTGTTTTAGCTGGGGGCCACTCTCTTGGTTTCAACACCTCTATTCTCCAGGCTGAAGCCTGGGGGCTTAAGGAGGGTATCCTTGCAGCTCTTTCCCTTAATATCTCTAAGTTGATTATTGAAGGAGACAATCTTGCTGTTATCAATGCAATTAGGAATGATTGGAAAGTTCCCTGGGAAATTAATAATATTGTGGTTGATATTAATGCTAACCTTCTTAAGTTTGATGACTATCAGGTTCAACACTGCTTTCGGGAGGCAAACAAGGTGGCGGATCTTATGGCGCATCGTGGTCACTCTTTCACAGATCTCTTATATCTCTACCCTCCTTTTGATGTTGATTTCTCTCTTTTCGTCCGCAAGGATGTTTTAGGTTGGCCTCCTGATTAAGGGGCCTTCCTAAGTTTTCTTTCCTTATCAAAAAAAAAAAAAAAAAAAAAATTACTTGTATTGTATTTGTATTATTTTATAGTAGGGGATTCCATCAACAATCTTGTTGATAGTAAACCCATTTAACTTGTTTCATGCTTTCATGTGTGTATTTTCCTCAATTCCTCGTCATGGTAGCACGTATGATTTCTTTTGCTACTTTAAAAGTTTAAACTCCGCACGATGTTCAGCTTTGAATAAATTAATAGTAATAGTACCCCCATAGATAATCAGTCATGCAGCACTTGTCATGCAGTCCAACTATCCACCTGATTCCACCATTCATCTTCTGTAGTCTATCCTGTACAAATCTCTTTTCGCGATTTTATCAAATTATTAATTCAAACGAATAAACTTTTTGATTTCATAATTAAATTTAAAAATCCTAATCATATCATAATTTTTTTTTGGTAAGTCCCATAATATAAGTCCCCTTTCCTTTTAAAGTGTCCCAAAATATAAGTCATGTTTCTATTTTCAATCAATAATTATGTCCAAAATACCCTCATGAAAATAATTTAATTCCCAAAAAGTCCTTATAACTTCAGCTTCCACTGCATCATTATTAATGATAAAATGGAATCTTTTACCCCATTGAACTCATCTACACATTAAACCATGCAACATTAATGTTCAGTTTATATTTTTTGTTAAATAGAAAAAAAAAAGGTGTTTTCCAATAAAAAAAATATTTTTATTCAAATAAAACAAGATTTCACTTTACCTTAATTCCCGTGTAAAAACAGAATCATGACTTATATTATGGGACGGAGGAAGTAATAAGTAGATTAACCAAACAACCATACACCTAAAGAGTTTAGCAAGAAAACTCTAACACCACTAGTTGGACAAGCCCAACCTTTACAGATTTTCAATCCATTCTCTATCTATGATGTTTATCTTATCACTAAGTATTTGTACAATCCTATTCTTTACTGTATACTTGATCTCTTTAATTGTGTGATTAATCGTATGCAAATGATGCTCCCATAAGGCAAGGTTCCTATTCTTCCAAAGCAGGTAAACAGATCATAAATTTTATCCTTAGCAAATGTTCCATATTCTTAGAAATCGTTAGGGAATAGGGATGATGAAGATAGACACGTAGCTAACGGTGAAAAAGTTTCGTGGCAAATTGCTACTAAAACTTTTGCCCTCGAAAAGGGGAGCAATAACTTGTTCAAGAATCAAGATTCCTACCTCCATAGACCATATATTCAATATTCATCTATCTATAGCGGTGCGTTGGTGAGTGGTGACCGATTGGAGGAAAAACAATGTCGAGTGGTGGAATGATAACTTCATAGAGATCACGTTTAATTCAAGTTTGATGAAATACAACTTAATAATTACTAATAGTGGGTTATTTAACCAATGAATAATATGCAAAACAGAGCACAATGCTATTTCATTGATTATGAGAAAAAACTTAGTATAAGTTACAAGTTTCTTGAATCCCTTATGCACATGTGAGTTGTTTCATATTGAAGAAAGATGAGATAAATACGACGTTATAAACTAGAGGAGCTAGCAACTCCTACTATTATCTATTACTAATTTTGAAGTCCGTGCATTGCACGGGTTGTTGTTTATTATATTTTTTTGCAAATTTTTTGTTAACATTGTTGATTTTTTGTCGCTGTGATATGAGATTTTTCAACGCCATTGTATTTATATACTTTTTCCATTTTTTTTCTATTGCAACAATTACCACTTTGGGAAGTTTCATCTATTGGAACCATTCCACTTTTGGTAAAAAAAAAGTAACTATAGTTGACAACATTGCATTTACTTTATGTTAATAAAACCATTATTAATTACTCAAACTGCCTCATAAAGTTGCGTTTAATATATTAAGAATTTACTTATCCCCTACTCTAGTTAACCTCTCTATGCTAAACTCTAAACTACCCTTTTTTTATTTTCTTAAAAATCATGCCCAAACTCATTGTTGCAGTAGAAAAAGACAGAGAAAGTATTTGTCATTATACTTTAATTTCTAGATTTGTTATTGTAATATATAAATTTTATATTTTTTAATGTTCAATTGATTATTGTAGCTAAGTCTATCATTAAATAGTATCTCAATAGTTTGTATGACTAACAATATCTAACACAGTTTTAACAGGGAAAATACCCGAACTAACTTTAAGAAAGTAGAGGGTAATAATTTAATAGATGCAGGACAGATAGAATATAGAAAAAATATGAGTGACAGCCACAACTTCAACTTTTAATATAACACATAAACACTAACGCATATAGAATACAAGATGGAAAAGCCAAAAAGAATATCATAATGATGGTATCATGAATGAAATACATTAAATATACGGTTATTTCACCAAATACCCCTGACAAATAAATTTATTCACCAAATACCCCCACTTTTTTCAAAATTCACCAAATACCCCTGACCTTTAAAAAAATTCACTAGATACCCCTGACATTTCAAAAAATACCAAAAATGCCCTTTTTGGCTAACGGACGTTAGTGCTCCGTTAATTAATTAACTAATTAACCTAAAAAACCCTAATTAAACCCTAATTAAACCTAATTAAACCTAACTAAACCCTAAACTCTCCTTAACCCAACCCCAACCCCCCAACCCTACCCCCCCCAAACCCTAGACCCACCGCACTCCACCTCCTCCTCACCCCAGCCCCCACCCCCTCCCCTCTCCCTCCCCAAGAACCCCCGGCAGACCCCTTTCCCGGCAGCCCCTTCCCTCGCCTCGCTCGCGCGCTCCTCCTCCCCTCTCCTTCGCGCTCCCCTTCCCCGTCCTCGCGCCTCCCTCCCCCTCCCTCACTCTCGCCGGCATTTTCTTTTCGGGTCCCTCGCGCCTCCCCTCCCCCTCCCTCACTCTCGCCGACATTTTCTTTTGAAGCCGTCCCTCGTGCCTCCCCTCCCCCTCCCTCACCTCGCCGGCATTTTCTTTTCGAAGCTCTTCCCACCTAGATTCAGGTAACTCCAAAGTGAGTGAGTTGATGTTGTTAGGTGTTTGTTGGTGGGCCGGGAGAGTGAGGGAGGTTGCGATTGCTCGAGGGGTGGGGATGGACTGCGAAAATTCGCAGGGGGCGGGGGAGGGAAGGGCGGGGGAAGGTGGGGGGAATTCGACAAGGGGGGGGGAGCCGCTAGAGGGTCGATGGGGGGTGGGGGAGCGGCGGGATGCTCGGCCGGGGAGGGGAGGGGGAGCTGCGTGGGAGTTCGTTGGGGAGGGGCGGCGGGTTAGGGGGTGGTCGGGAGGGGGAGGCGCGGCGGGGGGGGGCCGGTAGGGGTGGAGTTGTGGGGGGGGGGGGTGGGGGTGGTGGGGTGGGGGTGGGGTGGGAGGATGGTGGGCTTGGGGGTGGGTTTAGGGTTAGTTAGAGTTTTAGGGTTAGTTAGAGTTTTAGGGTTTAATTAGGTTTAATTAGGGTTTAATTAGGGTTTTTAGGTTAATTAGTTAATTAATTAACGGAGCACTAACGTCCGTTAGCCAAAAGGGGCATTTTTGGTATTTTTTGAAATGTCAGGGGTATCTGGTGAATTTTTTTAAAGGTCGGGGGTATTTGGTGAATTTTGAAAAAAGTGGAGGTATTTGGTGAATAAATTTATTTGTCAGGGGTATTTGGTGAAAAAACCGTTAAATATAAAACTAACCTCTATTATTAATCGAAAATACTATTTAAGAGAAAAAAATCTCTTCATCAATCATGACCATATCAAGACTTATCAAACTTCTCCCTTTTTTATAATCTGCGACATCAAATAGTCTAGAAACTCGAACATTGATTTCCCAATTAGTTTTAGTATAATTAAGTTTATCGGTTTTTTCACCATATACCCCCGACAAATTAAAAAATTCACCATATACCCTAAATGTTCCAAAAATTCACCATATACCCCTGACTTTTCAAAACTGTGCACCAGATGCCCTTTTTCTAACTTCCGTTAACTCACCGTTAGCTTTATTTACGATTTTGCCATCATTAAGCCCTAACCCTAATTCTAATCTAACCTTAACCCTTACCCTAACCCTAATCTAACCCAACCCCTCCACCCCGGCCCAACCCCCCACCCCTCCCCCTCCCTACACCCCACCCAGCCCCCCACCCCCTCCCCCTCTACTCCACCGGCGCCGGCCCCCACCCCCCCTCCCCCTCCCCCGTCGATTCCCCCACTCCCTTCCCCCTCCCCGTCGATTCCCTCACCCTCCCTCTCCGTCGATTCCCCCACCCCCCCCCCCCTCCCCCGTCGAATTCCCTAACCCCACCCCCCTCCCTCTCCCCGTCGAATTCCCCTAACCCCACCCCCTCCCCCTCTCCCCGTCGATTTCCCCACCACCTCCCCCTTCCCCGTCGAATTCCCTAACCTCTTCGACTTCGAATTCCCCTAATCCCACCCCCTCCCCTTCACAAACGCGTAACACCGGCGCGAGTGCCGCCTCTCTCCGTGGAGTAGATCGGACAGAGAGAAGAGCGAGGGAGGAGAGAAAAGCAAGGTGGGGGCTTTTGAAATTATGGGCGTTGCGGGGCTGCGGGAGGAGGGGGAGGGGGTAGGGGCTGCGCGCGGAGGGGAGAGGGAGGGAGGGTGGGGGGATGCGGGGTGGGGGTCATGGGGTGGGGGGTCTGTGGGCAATGGGTCATGGAGGGAGGGGGAGGAGGTCGTGAGGGGGCCGCGGGGCCGTGGGCCGTGGGGCCGGGTCTAGGGTGGAGGGGAGGGGAGGGGGTGGGGGGGGGGGGTGGGGTTGGGGGCGGGGTGGGGGGGGGGGTGGAGGGGTGGATGGGGTGGGTTAGGGTTATGGTTTAGATTAGGGTTGGGGATTAGGGTTAGGGATTAGGTTTAGAATTATGGTTAGGGGTTAATGATTGCAATATCGTAAATAAAGTTAACGGAAGTTAGAAAAAGGGCGTTTGGTGAACGTTTTCGAAAATTCAAGGGTATATGGTGAATTTTTGGAACATTGAGGGTATATGGTGAATTTTTTAATTTGTCGGGGGTATATGGTGAAAAAACCATAAGTTTATTGAGAAAAGAATAAGATCTGACATATAGATATATGAAAAAAGAAAAACATAAATAATTAAGTATACAACAAATATTCTAGGAATAAAATAATTAGTAAATTGCGTAATACCTCTGCAATGTCATTGACAAACTTTCATTTGATTCTTCATGTAACGTCATCATGGTATGCTATAGGTTCAAAACTATATGTATGTATTTTTTTATCATTATATAACTCAATTTTTAAAAGTATGATTTTGAAAGACATACACTAGTGGAAAAATAAGGAAGGGTTGCGGTCAAAACAGCCCTAAGGGCTGCGTTTTTGGCCAGCAGCCCTTCACTAGAAAAGAAGGGCTGCGGTTTTTTAACCGCAACCCTTCTGCTTGAGCCAAAAACGCAGCCTCTTCCAAGTTGAGAGGCCGCGTTTTTTGCCTAAACCGCACCCTCTTCGTTTATTTAAGGGTCGCGGTTTTAGGCCAAAAACGCAGCCCTTGTATAAGTGAAGGGCCGCGGTTTAGGCCTAAAACCGCAGCCCTTCGTATTCGGTAATTTTTAAAAAAAAAAAAAAACCGCCCGCCCAAAGACCCCCCGCCCCGGCGCCCCGCACGCCCACCCCCGCACTCCCCCCACCCCCGCCCCCACCCCCTGACCTACCCCCACCCAAGCCCACCCCCCGCCTCCCACCCCACCCCACCCCCCGCCCAACCCCGCACTCCCCCACCCTTGCCCCCCCCCCTGCCCACCCACCCCCGCCCCGCACCCCCACCCCACCCCACCCCCTACACCCCCAGCCCCCCCCCCCCTGCACCCCCCACCCCACCCACCCTCTCGCCATCCCCAACCCCCCGTCGTCGCCCCTCCACCCACCGTCGCCCACCCCAAGACACCCACCAGCCCCCTAGCCCGGCCTGACCCACCGTGGCGCCTCCCCCACCCCCACCCAACACCTCCTTTCGACACAAAAAAAAAGATCGAATTGCAATATATGACAAGTTTTTCAACGTAATAATTAACTTTAAATATATATATTTAATAGTGTAAAAAGTGTACATAGAATTGATACCAACTAGTAGATCTAGCTAATTATATCACGAATTCCACTAAAATGTATCATAAGCAATCATCACAAAGGTAGGACGCCAACTTATCCCGAACTTCATGTAATTCGTCTATGGTGAAGGCCCTCAAACTTGGTGTGTTATTCATATAAACCTTGCAAAACAACCAAGGAATAAACACATAATATAAGAATTAATCAATTACCGTAATTAGTAGTTCTAAAAATGACATATACCTTCCCGAAATTCAATTAAAAACAAATGCAATCCTAAAACTCTACACACTAGTTATATTATACCTCATATTATCATGTTCAAAAAGAAAATGGAGTTAAATGACTCGAGAAACAGGAATTGGACGCGAAAAGGCAAAAATAGGACTAAAATCACATTTACGTTCCCGAAATTCAACCAACAATAAATTCAAGCCTAAAAATCTACACAATAGTTACATTATACCTCATATTATCATGTTCAAAAAGAATTTGGGGTTAAATGACTCGATAAGTACGAATTGGACGCGAAAAGGCAAAAATAGGCCTAAAATGACCTTTTCGTTCCCAAAATTCAACCAACAACAATTACAAGCCTAAAAATATACACAATAGTTACATTATACCTCATATTATCATGTTCAAAATGAATTTGGGGTTAAATGACTCGATAAGTACGAATTGAACGCGAAAAGGCAAAAATAGGCCTAAAATGACCTTTTCGTTCCCAAAATTCAACCAACAATAATTGCAAGCCTAAAATTCTACACAATAGTTACATTATACCTCATATTATCATGTTTAAAATGAATTTGGGGTTAAATGACTCAATAAGTACGAATTGGACGCGAAAAGGCAAAAATAGGCCTAAAATAACCTTTTCGTTCCCAAAATTCAACCAACAACAATTGCAAGCCTAAAAATCTACACAACAGTTACATTATACCTCATATTATCATGTTCAAAATGAATTTGGGGTTAAATGACTCGATAAGTACGATTTGGACGCGAAAAGGTAAAAATAGGCCTAAAATGACCTTTTTGTTCCCAAAATTCAACAAACAACAAATGCTAGCCTAAAAATGTTCACACTAGTTATATTATACCTCATATTATCATGTTGAAAAAGATTTTGGAGTGAAGTTACTAAAAATCTAGGAATTGGAAGCGAAAAGGCAAAAATAGGCCTAAAATGACCTTTTCGTTCCCAAAAATATGCATGTGCTACTTTGGTTTCTAAACCAATTAATACCTATTACCAATCAATCTAATCTAAACTAACATATACTAATAAGTTACATACCTTTTGAAGATCATCGACGTTAGTGCAATGGTTGACGATATCGAACATGTACCTCAGCACGTAATAGCCACATGCAAGTCCATCATCTTGTTGCGGACACTAAATGTTCACCAAAGGATGCATCCAATGACATTCATGTTAGATGTGTAGTATGTGGCGAAAAGTGTTTCTATATAAGGACAAACAAATTAGTCATGTTACCTCGATTGATATCCAAGCAGGAGCTTTTGGTGCTCGAAGTCCTGTTGCACTAATATGCTTCATCACACTACATCAATACATTATTATAAGATTAGATGTACTAACTGTTTATATATATTAAGATGATGAATAATGTGTAATATTAATAAGTGTGCATATATTGAGTTTCGATTAGGCTACCTATTTAACAATGATTTGATTAGTAAGGACCGTGGTGGTTGTCGACGCAAAGAATCAAAGTGGTCGACTTTGTTACGTGACAAACATATCGCAAGCAGTGTCCAATGAGCCCTACAACAAGAAAATATAGTTATTATTAATCATAGAACAATTAATAGGTGAATTTAATTATCGAATAATAAAAGTTAAGCGAGTTTAACAAGCATACTGTTCAATATAAGGGACAAGGATGATCTGATGATATCCAAAACGAGATGATGCTTTGAAACTCATATCGAGATACTCTTTCACTTCGACTTTGTTTTTTAAGCAATTGTCATCTCGTATTATGTTTGGACATAACCAACCAAACATTGACTCATAACTTGATGTTGCAATCAATTCATTGTATAATAACCTGAGAAATCATATTAATTAAAAGTAAACTTACTTATTATGGAAGTTGAATTGAAAACTACTTAAGGCATATGTATATGTATATTTAATTTATATACTTATGTATTACCTCATGAAAGTTTGTATCATAGAAACATTCAACTGTACCCCACATAAGAATTCCTTAATATCGAGCTTAGAAATGAATGTCGATGACTCCTCAAAGTAGTGGAATTGTTGCGCCCCCAAAGGAACCTCTATTGTACTATCATCGGGTAAATCGCTAGCGCACTCATGTAACCAATAGCATGGAATACTAAGGCCTCGCACCACCTCTGGCTCGATAACAAGTGGATTCTTTGTCATAGAAACATTTCCCTTCAACACATTTCGTTCACCTTCATCACGCTTCTTTGCCTTGCTGTCATGTGAGCCGGCCTTTCCCCAAACCTAGTAATTAGTTAAAAGTAAAGATATTACTGACTATCATAGGAACTATAAAAGAAAACACGCATATATATATGTATGTTAATCATTGTACCTCATCTGAAAACCGCACCAATGCACGTGACCATAGAACATAACTACCAAGGGAATCATTTAGAAACTGTAGACCAACTTCTGGCTTCGGCAGCGGAAGAGGTAATTCTTCGAAAACAGACACAATTTCATTGAGGGTGACTACTGGTGGGCGCGGATTTGTCGTGTGCACCTAACCAAAGATAAAATTTCTCCTACTCTCTTTTACAATTAAATGTAGAAGGGAAGTAAGGTTCGTATCCACAGGGAAACAGGGACGAGTTTTATATTTAGCGGGATCCAAAACCTAGATTAAGCTAAGGGCCGAGAAACCTAATAACAAGGGGGGTTTCAAAAGAGTTAATGAATAAACTACAACTAACTAGCATATAAATAAAATGAGAAATCAATATGGGAAGATCTTGAATCCGATAAACATCCACTTCAATTCATTATCGATCATTGAACCTCAACTCTAATTATTTCCATGATTATCTATTGTTGAGAATTAATCTTGTATTCTCCTTATTCTTAGTTGAATAGCACGATCAGCGTGACTATAAAACCCTAACTAAAGGATAACCTAGTCCGATCAGCGTCTAAGTTCAATCCAATAGCATCAATAAACACAGAGAACCAATAGACCTGCTAATGTCATACACGCGATAAACATTCAACAGTTGATTCAATTTCCCCAAGAAATAACCAAGACGATCTGCATCTAAGTTATTCCCTAGTTTGCTACCAATTGATAAAAGAATAAAACAATCCGATTCTATTCTTAAATCTAGTATTAGATTAATTACACAATCAAACTAGTAACGTTCCTAGCATAATTATGCAAAAGTCATAGAACACAATCATAGAAATTAAACCATAATCAAGGAAAATAGTTAGAGAGGAAAGATCTCACAATAACGGTTGAAGCTTCATGTTAATTTTCTTCAAGAACAGTTCAAGCTACAATCCGATAGCAAAAACCAAATCCAACATTGAAATCTCTAAGAAAACTAAGAAAAATAACAAAAGTGAGGAAGGAGAATTAAGAGAGGAGTGTTTTTTCTCTCTCCTCCATTTCAGCTCTGCTCCTCCTCTCCAAGAAAATAGGTTTTAGGAGGCTTTTAAACCCCGCACAGAACGTGGCCCCAAACCGACTTAAGCGTCGCGAGTCGTGCTACTGGTCGCGAGTTGCGAAGAGCTGACTGACATCCGCACAAAATGGTCTGGGCGCGAGGGTCGCAAGTCGCGACATGCATCGCGAGGTGCGATGGCAGGGGTCGCGAGTCGCGAGCTACTTCGCGGGTCGCGAGATGCATGGAGCGCTACTAGCAGCGAGCACGAGCGCCGGGCCGTGCGGCTGCCGAGGCGAGCAAGCGCCGCTTGGCATGCGATGCTGCTGGGTTCGAGCGCTGCATTGTTGGCGATGACGCTGGGCTTGCTGGGCAGACGTGAGCTGTGTGGGTGGTGCCATGGACCGTTGTGGATGACTTGCGATGCTGCTGGGTTAGTGCGGTGTAGGGATGGAGCATTGATGCTAGGATAGCACATTGTCGTCAACTCATAACTTGCTTCCGTGCCACCAAGCCATGGTGTTGAACTTTCTTAAACACTCAAGGATAACTTCAATTAAACATCGTTTAATTCCGTTTCTCTTTAAAAGCTCAGAATCTAGAACATTAACACTAATTAACTCACAAAACTCCGAACTTCCGCTAAGGTTGATTTATATGCAAACGTTAACAATTACGAACAAATCCCTTAGCAAAGTGCACCTAAAATATCACAAAAACATCGTATAACTTGAGCGTATCAACCACATAGTGATTATCATACACTAACTGGTTATGCAATCGTACTCGGTCACTAGGGGGTTGTGCATGGCCATAAGCTACCAGAATGAAACTATCATAACCATCTCCTCGAGCAATAGTTCACATGGTGTCTCCTCCTTTAAAAAAACTCCATTTATAGTTAGTCTATGAAACAACATTATTATAGTAAGAATTTGATGCATTTAATAACAATAGTTGTTTAACAAAGCAAAGAAATTAAGTGATTACCTTCAACTCGGGTACTACAGGTGGATCAGGTTAAGGTATCATCTGATCAATAGATGTTCGTGGATCACTGGTCGGCTGGCTAGGTGTAATATCACTACCCTTCTTGAATGCAGCAAAAGTCGGTAAACCCATTTGCTCCAAAATGGCGTTGAAGTTATGTGTCATCTCCTCCTTGAGCTCCTCCCGAATTGCAGCTTTCATAGCCTCCACATCTACTGACGCTGCCGAATTCACACTACTTGCACTTGATTTTGTCGCTGTAGTGTATTGATCACCATATACCTTTCTCAAACCGAGGCGGGCACCTCCTACGCCCCTCACGCGTCCATTGTGGTCCTTTCCTAAAGTTTCGTGCAATGCATCAATGTGTCCTTTAGGGGTGAACTCACCAGTTGCCTCTTTTTCCTTCAAGCCAATCTACATAAGGATAAGAGAGAAATGCTCGTGAACGCAAAAGTTATATTATATATACCTTATATAACCTTTTTTTTGTACTTACAATGGCGTTGACTATCTGTTGTGTTCCGGGATCAGGCAAGACTCTTTTTCCCTTTGCATCAACCCCATGCATCGAACACCACCAATCGAGGACTCTATCTGGTTGCCGAGGCTGTGCAACTGTCGTCGTAGAGCTAGTCCCCGTTGCCGTTGTCGACCCTATTGTGGGGTAATGGCTGAACATCCACTTCTCTCTCGCCTCATTGTACGAATGAGCACCCAAATGATGATAATACTTCCTAGCTTTTGCACTCGCGCTACTTTTCTCACGACTTGCCTAAAACACACAATTATAAACAAAGGTTAGGTACGGTGTTATACAATAATACTGGATCTAAGTGTAGTAAATCTTAATAAAATATTCTTACAATAGCTTGTGGGGTTGTTTTTTTAGCAACAAATGATTCCCACTCTTCAGGTTTGATAGCTTTCCATATCTGAAATGGTAATTTGGAGGGTGCAAATGATGTTTTTTCGGTGAAGCCTCAGGACCGGATGGTGTTTCTCCGCCGTAGATGTTCTTCTTCTTTGTACCTACTACTTTCCTCCGCTTAGTGATCCACCCAGACACTAACTTAGCCTTGAAATCTCTGAATCTCTGGGCAACCGCGGATAGAAATACATTCTTCTTGGCTTCATCATCTTCGATATTGAATTGATTCTACAAAAAAAGCAGTTCACAAATTAGTTTTCGCAAATGTTGTAATTTATATGCTATCAGTAATACTACACATATATTTAACAAAATAATTAAGAAACTAAACGTTATTGTACGTGAAGCTTACCATAGTATCTTCCCATAGACACCGCTTCAACCCCTCGGGCACCTCTTTCCATGAGTGCAGAATGGAGAGTTTATGCATGTAAATGCCAACTTGCATGCCATACTTTTGACGCCACTTTCCACAAGGTTGACCCATATTATCGTACTCCAAAGTCATATTTGTGTGTTTCCCTAGTGACTTTGTAGGTCCCCTTCCTTTTCTCTTTTTTGTCGCCAATGACTTCCTAGGCATTTGTGCTTTTATTTCTTCACGGCGAGGTCGAGCCAATTTACCCCGTTCCTTTCTCGCATCGAAAGACTCATCCTCGGTAGTGTGTTTAGCACTCGTGCTGTTATCCGTATGCACCTCCGCCATATCCCTAAAATTGTACAAATATACACATTAATATACATAAAGCTCAAGATAAAAAAAAATTCACATTGCCACTAGGGGGGGGAGTGCAACAAGGGGGGGGAGGGTGCGGGGGGAGGGATATGTGCGGTGGGGGGTCGGGCAGGGAGGGGAGGGCAGCAGTGGGGGGGAGGTCCGGGCGGGGAGGAGAGGGGCAGCAGTGGGGGGGAGGGAGGGGCGAGCGGTGGGGGAGGGAGGGGCAACAGTGGGGGGGAGGTCTCGGGCGGGGAGGGGGAGGGCAGCGGTGGGGGGATGGGGGGGTCTCTGTGCGGGGAGGGGGGTGTTTGTGCGGGGGAGAGGAGGGGGAGGGAGGGGATGGACGGGGTATGAGGAGGGGGGGGCGTGAGTGGAGGGGGAGGGAGGGGAAGCAAGTGGGGGGGAGGGGTGTGCGGGGGAGGGGAGGGGCAGCAGTGGGGGAGGGGGGTCTCGTGCAGGGAGGGGGTGTTTGTGCGGGGGAGGGGAGGGTCGGCAGGGGTGTGGGGAGGGGGGTCGTGTGCAGGGGAGGGCGACAGCGGTGGGGGGAAACCTCCCCCTCGCACATGCACCCTCCCTCCCCACACCCCTGCCCAGCCCCCTCCCCTCCCCCCGTACAAACACCCCCTCCCCGCACGAGCCCTCCCCCCCCCCACCGCGCGCCCCTCCGCACAACTTCCCCCTTTTCTTTAAGCCTTTTTGTTTCCCAATTTCATTTACATGAAAATTTATGCACAAAAACCTAATATGTAGTTTCATTCTACCTCATATTGGCATATGCAACAAAAGTTTGGAGTTAGATCAACAAAAATAATAAAAAAATGAGGCGAATCGGCAAAAATAGGCCTAAAATACGAGGTCGTTTACACGACTGATCTTCAACCTCGTGTATCATCTCGTCTTCCCGATCCCTATCATCATCTGCAAACTCATCATCCCAATTCTCATCCCCGAACTCATCATCCTTCTTTTCTTCACATACATCGTTCATTACTCTAGAGCTTCCTATATACTTCCCCTGCTCACCATGCCAAACCCATACGTGGTATTGAGACCTAAACCCACGGCGAAAGACATGCTCCCTAACCAAATGTATACTACTAACCTTGCTCACATTTCTACAATCGACACAAGGACAATAAAAGTCGACTGCTCCAGAGGATGCTTGATATTGTAATGCAGATGTACAGAATTCCGAGACCCCATTCACAAACTCAATCGATTCACGACTACCATACATCCAAGTACGATCCATCTCATTCAAGAAGACCTCTAATAATTAAACACAACCAATAATTATAATGCATCAATCATTATTTAAGTACATACACTCACATATTCAAATCACACACGTATAGAGAAAGCTAAGATAGTGACATGTTCAAATGTATGCATGCAGCCGAAGGTCCTTATCACTCCAACCTAACCCATCCTTGGACGTCTGATCTCACTAGTGAATATATGCCAACTTTTAAATTCTAAGGAAAATCCAGCAGCATTTCCCTACAGTTCTCCAAGTACACAATGTAGATAATTGCTTATCTACATATGTACCCAGAGAACAATGTAGAGAAACGATAAGCCAAGCATTTCCTCAGAATTGAAAAGAAGACACAAATTCACCACCTAAGTGAGATCAAACGTCCAAGAACAGTCCCAAACCGGGGACTATTCAAGACTTACTCTTAATGAGTAAGTCTTGAACGGGTATCTAGGCATATGATGATGATTCAAACAACTTGTAGATTTCATAGCTAAATTACATTGTGTTTTCATACAATCTCATATCAAGAAATATACATACATTATAAAAATACATATATATATATATATATATATCAATAAATTATCATAACTTAATCAAATTGAATCACATGACAACTTTGTCTCATCAACAAATCAAAGAAAAAAGACAACGAAATTAAACTAGTTACCTCTTAACACCAATGATAAGCAATGAAGAGAGAAGAGATATTTGGAACTTTATTTGCCTTCCTAAGCCTCTTCTTCCTACAATTAACAAAACCCACATTGCACATTAATCATTTAATTCAATTAAGAAAAACAAAACTAACTTAAAAACAAGATTAATTCATACTTAACTAAGCAAAAAATTGACTAAACCCAAGAGCAATGAAGAAAGAGTAGGGCAGTGGTGGTGGTAGTCGTTGCTGCCGCTTGTGGGTAGTGGCGCTGCGTAGTGGTGGAGGAGCTCCACACCCTAAACCCACTCAAATGGTGGAGAAGAGAAGAGAAGAGAAGAGAAGAGACGAGAAGTGAAGAGAAGAAAGAGAAGGGTAGTGGTGGTGGTAAGGTGGTGCAGCTGCGTGGGTGGTGCGTAAGGTGGTGCAGCTGCGTGGTGGTGGTGCGCACTGAGTTGGTGGTGAATGGAGCAGAGAATGAAACAATGTTGGTGGTACGGCGATGGTGCGTCAATGTGGGTGCTTCGGCGATGGGTCGGTGCTCAGGCGATGGCTCCGGTGATGGGGCGTTAGGGTTAATGTGCGAGTGAGTGAGAGGGAGGGAGGGGTTTTTCGCTCGTCAAATTTTTCTAAGTAAGGGAGGGAAATTTAGGATAGATGTCTACTATGTATGCGCGCAAAACTGAAATGTGGGATGGGATGAGAAGGGTTGCGGTTAACCAGAAAACGCAACCCTTCGTACTGTATGAAGGGCTGCGGTTTTCAGGCTAACCGAAGCCCTTCCAGCGCAGCCCTTCCTTTTTTTCCCCTAGTGATAATTGCTATTGTTACATATAATACGCTATTTTTATAGTTATTTTTATATGTATTTAAAATAAATAATAAATAATACGTTATTATAATACGCTATTTTTATAGTTATTTTTATATGTATTTAAAATAAAGAATAAATAATAAGTTATTGTTCATCTAAATAAATATATTTTCATAAGTTGTAAAACTATATTGTATATGGAACCTATTTAGAAACATATTACGAGCAATCTCCAATGGTAAAAAAAATTATAATATTGCAAATTATGTAGCTAAAGTTATATTCAATTTACATAATTGAATAATTTAGGTTGTTTATTTAAAATCATAGTGTAATATTCACTTATTAAAAACATTATTGATTAATTTTGACTCCAATTTATCGTCATTATATAAAGAAAAACATAGTCAAGTGGGATCTTGTTAGATTCGTCTCGATGCATACTATCAAATTATAACTTTTTATATTTTTTACGTGTGAACAACTAAAGATATTAATGATTAAAGAAGCGCATTGGGTTGCGTGAAAAAGTAAACGTTTCATTTAAAACAGAACGGAGGAAGTATATATATATATATATATATATATATATATATATATATATATATATATATATATATATATATATATATATATATATATATATATATATATATATATATATATACATATACATATATATATACATATATACATATACATATATATACATACCAAGGACCCTTGGGTCCAATGGTATGGCTTCCTATCTCCCACATGGGAGACCAAGGTTCAAATCTTGGTGGAAGCAAAATTTCAATATTGTTGGGGGTTGGGGGGAGGGGTTTGGGGCTTGTTGGGCATCTGGGTGAGTGGTCCTGTGCGAGGGCAGCCCAGAGGAAATTCATCTTACCACGGGTTCTCGAAAGGGGGCCAAAAAAAAAAAAAATATACATATATATACATATACATATATATATACATATACATATATATATACATATATATAGAGGTAGGATCCACTGAAAACTAACCTTAAGCTGAAAACTGAAAACCAGCCTTTTTGCTCATTTTGCAGATTTTTGCTCATTTTAAGTTTTTTTGCTCATTTTAGCAAACTTTCGCTCATTTTACGAAGTTTTTGCTCATTTTAGCAAACTTTCGCTCATTTTACGAAGTTTTTGCTCATTTTACAAACTTGTGTTCATTTTATGTTTTTTTTGCTCATTTTAGGTTTTTGCTCATTTTAAGAAACTTTTGCTCATTTTACAAATTTTTGCTCATTTTATGTTTTTTGCCCATTTTATCTTTTTGCTCATTTTAAGAAACTTTTTGCTCATTTTATGTTGCAGTTTTTCAGTTTTCAGCATAAGGTGTGGTTTTCACGTGATCCTATTCCTATATATATATATATATATATATATATATATATATATATATATATATATATATATATATATATATATATATATATATATATATATATATATAACTTTATCGCTATAGATTTAAATTTTTATTGTAACAACAAAGTTTCCTTTAATAAGTTTTGTTGCAATACTATATTGCTCTGGTTTAGTTGAGTAAGGTTGGTGTTTGGATCCTCTAGAGTTCTAAAAGAACTCTACAATGTAGAGTTTGAGCAATATCAACCATTGCATAAATAATCAATGGCTCATATATTATCTTTCCAAAAACCCCTCTATTTTTGCTCATCAAAATCCACCCCCTTATTTCCCCCCTTCCACCAATATGAGTTATTGATTTTAAAATGTATGGTTCATATACAACTCTACCTTGTAGAATTTTATTAAAATTCTAGAGGATCTGAACTCGTAAGGCTGAGGTTTTGAAAGATAATATGTTTAATCATATAAATTGGACGTATGATAAAATGCTATAGTCACATATATAGTACACTATAGTCATAGCTATTATTATATTTATCTAAAAGAAAGACTAAATAATGCCTTACCATTCATCTAGTTAAATATATTTTCATGAGTTGTAAAACTATGTTGTAAATGGATCTTATTTAAGCATATTTCAAGCACTCTCAAATAGTAAAAACTTATAATGTTTTGAATTAGGTAGCAAAAGTTATATTCAATTTATCTAATATAATAATTTAGGTTGTTTATTCAAAACGAAACTCTAATTTCTCGTTATCCAAAATTCCTTTTATGTATTTAAATCTACTTAGAACTCTATTTCTTAAAATATTTAAAATAAAAATTAATGACATGACAATCCTATGTGGCGCTCACTATTTCATAAGTTGTAGAGCTATATTGTAAATGGATCTTATTTCGGAGCATATTTCGATCACTATCTAATGGAACAAAAATTATAATATTCGGAATTACGTACGTAGCAAACGTTATACACAATTTACATAATATAATAATTTAGGTTATTCATTCAAAACCAAACTCTAATTTTAGCTTATATAAAACTTCTTATATGTATTTAAATCTATGTAGAACTATATTTTTGTAAAAAATAAAAATAAAATTTGATGACATGGCAATCCCACGTGGCGCGTTCTATGGCCTCGAAACCTTGAGGAGCTCCCTATGCTACCGAAAAGTTCCTCCTTTATATATATATATATATATATATATATATATATATATATATATATATATATATATATATATATATATATATATATATATATATATATATATATATATATATATATATATATATATATATACTAGTTCTGAAGCCCGTGCGTTGCACGGGTTGTTGTTTACTTTATTTTTTACAAATTTTTAGTTAACATTGTTGGTTTTGTATTGTTGTGAAATGAGATTTTTCAACTCCATAGTATTTACATACTTGCTCCGTTCTTTTTCGATTGCAACAATTACCACTTAGGGTAATTTCATCTATTGGAACCATTACACTTTTGGTACAAAAAACAACTATAGTTGACAATATTGCTTTTACTTTATGTTAATAAAACCATCTTTAATTACTCAAATTGCCTTATAAAGTTGCATTTACTTTATTAAGGATTTACTTATCCCCCTACTCTAGTTAATTCATGGGGTACCTCTATACTAAACTACCCATTTTTTATTTCCTTAAAAACCATGCTCAAACCCATTGTTGCAGTAGAAAAGAACGGAGATTTGTCATTATACTCTAATTTCTAAATTTGTTATTGCAATATATAAATTTTATATTTTTAATATTCAATTGAATATTGTAGCTAAGTCTATTATTAAATGGTATCCCACTAATTGGTATGACTAAGAATAGCTAACACATTTTTAACATGAAAAATACCCAAATGATACCTTAAGAAAGTATAGGGTAATAATTTAATAGATGCATGACATAAATAATTGAGAAAAACATGAGTGTCAGCCACAACTTCGATTTTTAAAATAGCACATAAACACTAACACATATAGAATGGAAGATGGAAAAGCCAAAAATAAGATCATAATGATGTTATCATGAATAAAATTAATTAAATATAAAACTAACCTCTACTAATAATTGAAAATACTATTTAAGAAAAAAAAATACCTCTTCATCAATCATGACCATATCAAGACTTATCAAACTTCCCCATTTTTTATATTCCGTGACCTCAAATAATCTAGAAACGGGAACCTTGATTTCCCAATTAGTTTTACTACAATTAAGTTAATGGAGAAAAGGATAAGATTTGACACATAGATACATGGAAAAGAAAAACAGAAATGATTATGTATACAATAAATATTATAGGAATAGAATAACACTAGTACAGAATTGACGATTTGCGTCGGATGCGAGGCGCCCATTTGTGTCGGACATGGGTCCGACGACACAGCTCTCGACGCAAATCAGGATATAGGATCTGCGTCGGACAAGCATGCGACGCAGTTGTCTCGTTATTTGCGTCGGACCCAGACTACCACGCGACACAAATAACTCTTGGGCTGCTGGCTGATGTGGCCTTGGTGGCGCCCTACCATCTGCGTCGCATGCCGCTCTACGTGCGACGCAAATGATCTCCTATCTACGTCGCACATTGAGCAGCATGCGACGCAGATGGTAGGGCCAGCAGCCAGCAGCCCAATAGTCATCTGCGTCGCACATTGTGCAAGGTGTGACGCAAATGATGATTTTTGGGGTTTTTTTTTCTTTTTTGTTTGTTTTTTTTTCATATACAAAACCTTAAACTTCAAAACTAAACGAACATTATATTAATAATTATGAACAGAAAATTCGGCAGAGTCTCCTTTGTAATTTGGACAACCCAAGAAATCGTTGGGAGAATTTTGCATATATAACCAAAACCTGTTCCGGTACATCTCAAAGCAACCAATATTGCAATCAATTGCAATCAGGCAACCAACAAGGTTCAATCAACAAAATATTGTTCAACCTATAAATACAATACATATACTAACTAGTTAGTTTGCAGCTTTGACGACCTCTACAAAGTATTTTGCAAAAAGTTCTTTGAGTTCGTCGATCTCAGTTGCGGAGTATGGCTGAGGACTTGGTGGAAAATCCTTGAAATATATTAAATTAGTTAATATACTTGAAAATTCTATAAGTATAAATAACGAATTTACGACATACATATACAACCTGTAAATTATCTGAATCAGAGTGCATGCGGACGATTTCAAGCATGTTTTTCATCACGAAATAGCCGCATTCCGCTCCTCCCGATTGTTGAGCACACTACACCAAATTTAAGATATATATTAGAATCGGAAATAAAATCCTAAATAGAATTATAAAATGTGTATCAAATACAAAACCATAAGAGTTTTACCGGGATCGTTATCCAAGACAATTTAGTTCCTTTATTGGATCCTTCAAGGCGCGTGAAACTTGTATATGCACTAAGTATAGAAATTTTGTAACAATTAATTACTATAAACATTTGTAAATTATTTAAAATATCATAAAATGCATGTAAATTAATCAACATGTATAACAACTATGAACTTACGTATTCAGCGGCATCTTGATAGCTAATTTTCTTTCTCTCTGTAGCGAATCAAATATATATACCGCTTTCTTTGATAGACAAATGACAAGAAGAATCCAATGTTCCCTAAGGCATGAAACAAAATGTGATGCTCATATAACCACATGTTCATATAGATAAAACAAAGTAAAGATTAGTTTAACTAACATACTTTTGAATATACGGACATAGGATGAAACGCATATTTTGATTCGCTTTCATTGAACTTGCCATGTAGTTGATCACGGCATCTGGTTGATTGCGTATCATGGTCGCCGAAATCATACTTGGACACATGAAACCAATAGTACCCTCTGATTCATACTCCTCTACCAAATGCCTACACTCCAAATACTTATACTTAGAAGAAACAATGAAAATAAATATCAATGTTAATTAGTTTAGAGTTTGAGAATTCTCACATCATAAATATTTGCAAAATGGATACATTAAGCCATGTTCCCGTGAGAAGTTGAAAAACATCTTGTCGCGAGAGAATGATCATCTGATCACTATCATAGTTGAAGACGGTACCCTTCATAACTTGCATACTAAAAGGCTCATCTGAGGGCCGGTTGCAAAATAATCGGTGCATATCCTTGACAATATCATCCATATCCTCCAGTGATAAGTCAATAAAAGGATCTATGTACCTATGTGCAGACTTATCGGTGCAAAGATCACTACCAACTATTTTTTTTCTTCTTCTTCATTGCACCTCCCTCAGGCAAATGTTCCTAATTCAATTCGACTTCTTTTTAATTCATACTATATATGTATATAGATTATTTCATATATCAATCAAGCTAACGTAGTATATAAATCAAGATATTAAACATAAGTTACCTGATTATCTGAGACTACAAATACCAAATCTTTCGGCCATTATATGAATGAACCCTCAGCTTGACTGAGTTTCACGATGTATGGAGTAGGTAGTGGAACTGGAGCATCTACGTAGTCCGGAAAAAAATTATCAACACTCACTTTCACGGCCGTAGGATGTGATGATGACTCCGGTTGTGGATGAACGGTACCCTCAGCTACAATGATCGGCCCGGAGACATCCGCTAATGCCAAACGACATGGAACTTGACTCTTAACATCAAATGAGAACACAATGTCATTAATTAAGTGTTTTAGAAGCATAATATCATGATCTTAGAAGATATAAAATAAATATATACTTGCAAGTTCACAAATGGATCATTGCCCCCCGAGTGACAGCTACTAGGATCAACTGGAGTGTGAGGACTTCGGACCGGCGCATCTTCCCTTGTTTGATTTGGTACTTGAAGACCTAATTGCGCCGCAAAAGCCATCAATCTTTCTTGAACTATTGCATCTATCTTCGAGTTCATCTCTTGCATCGTCTGTTCCCTAACTCTTTGGCTCACTCTAGCCTCGAACTCCTGCATCTCCTCATCATCCATGCCCCTACCCTTTCGAGCAATACTACTCCGATCAGGATCTCCCCAAACAGATGTAATCCCAATGCTACGTCCAGCTGTTAACACACGCCCAGGACGATCTTTCCTCTGTAAAGCACGTGATAGAGCATCATCCATCTGTAGACATGAAAATTTTATTATGCGCCACGTCACACATTTAATTGACCTATTAAAGTCTTAAAGTCAAATGTTGACTTTTATTAATGGGTGATCATCAAATTTAATTAATTTGGGCTTATCACTAAATTAGGCCTATTTTAATTAATCATCTATTATTGGGTTAATGTCCCATTAAATGAAAGATGGGCTAATGAAAAGGTTATGTCCATGAGGCCCAGGAGGCAGGATAAGTGGAAACCCTAGGGTTCTCCTAACTCTATAAATAGAGCTCTCCTCTTCACTTGCCAGAGGAGAAGAAACCAGACTCCAGAGCCAGGAGGCAGAAATACAGAAGACAACAAAGAAAGAGAGAAAGCTGCTCCAAAGACTCTCTAAGTCTGCACGTCCAAATCAAACATTCAACCTAAACCTAGAAGAAGAACAACAAGCATACAAAACTGACGTGCCGTTCTATTCTACATCAACATCCTTGGACAAGATCAATCCCGAAGGCCCTTATTCAAGAAGATCAAAGCTGTTCGTGAATTACAAAGTTCAAATATATGTGGAGATCGAATCAGAGGATCAAATACATTAGAGATTGTAACCCAAAAATACAAAAATCAATAAAATATTATCTTGTTCACATATTTTGACTCTCTATTTTGCAGATCTAAAATTTGTGTTTACACCATCCGACCTGGAACAAATTCTCCTTCCTTTTCTTTCCTTTTCCAATCATCCTGCGTCCAATTAAAAAAATTCATATGATTAGTAGAATACGAGTAATTAGACAAGAAAATATCATAAAATTTGAAAAATGCTTACAATGGACTCTTTTATCTTTTGTGTTTCTTCATTAGGGAAGAAAATATTTCCTTCCTTATCTTTTTCGATCTCGCGAGAAGCCATGGCAAAGTTCGATCCGGTAAGGAGGAAAAAACTAAAGATGTGGATGAGTCAACAGATGATGTTGTAGATGATGAAGGGATATACCCTTTTTTTTCCAAAAGGGAATCATCTCTGCATATGACTTTTGACCCAAAAAATGAGGATGAATATTGGCAGCCTGAGACTTTCTTGCTCTTTCACTTTTAGCCTAATATGAAAACAAGTAACTAGTCAATATTCACAACATAAAAAATTAAATATAACATATTATGTGATTGTAACGTACATATTATATACCTTAAACTCATCAGAGCTACACTTTGTCACAAATTGCTCCCAAATCTCTTCTGTGATGAAAGGATAGAGCACGTACGGTTGCTTATCATTGTTAGTCCCCTTCCCCGTTTTTGTGATCCAGCGACTCACCAATCTTGACATGAAATCTCTCCACCGCTTATCACAAGTAGTCAACACATATCGTTTCTTCCTCTCATCCTCTTGTATTCCAAACTCTCTCTTCAATATACAAAATAATACACGATTAGTAACTAATAAACAAGATCTCAATTAAATTAAAAGAACGACTTTTAAAATACATGTGTTACTTACTTTACACTAGAGGAAAATAGACCAAGGGCTGCGGTTCAAGGGCTCAGCTTATCCAAAAACGCCCCTTAATTACAAAGGGGCTGCGGTTAGTCTAAAAACCGCACCCTTCATTACAAAGGGTCGCGGTTTTAAAAAACGCAGCCCTTAAGGTTATATTTTTCGTTTTCAATTTCCCCTTAAAAGTTCCCTCGCTTTGGCAATTCCCGCACTCACCCACCATACCCTAGCTGAATCTCCGCCTCTCTCTCTCTCTCTTACTCCCCTGCCTCCTCTCTCACACTCGCGCCCCGCCTCTCTCTCCAGACGTCGACTTGCGGTCTAGGTTTGCTCGTCGCTGTTGTTCTCCTCCTTCCCTCGTCTTCTCTCTCCTCGGTGCCTCCTTCCCTCACTCTTCTCCTTCTTTCATTTTCGTCGCGCGACCACCGTGATGCAGTGATTGTAGGGCGTCAAAAGTGACATTCTCGAAGCTCATCCTCTTCAATCCGCCATTCATTTCGTACATTTCTCTCTCCCTCCTCCTTTTCTCTTTCTTCTTTTACTTTGTTACTCATAATTTTTGTTCGATTTTGTGGATTTAGGCCGATAAAACTCAGCAAGATATTAAACGCAAGATTCTTGCCAACACTTATGGCTCCGCTTTTCCTCTCAAGATGGACCTCGATCGCCAAATTCTTTCCGTGTTTTTTTTTTTTTTGAAATTTCTTCCGTTTTGATTTGAGTAATTTTGTCTTTGTCGTTGTTTTTGGGGAATTTTTTTAGCTTTTAGTGATTGTTGTAAATTGAAATTAGTTGAGGCAAACCCTAGATGATGTATTTTTGTTGATCTGTTCTAAAAGTTCGTGTGTTATGATCTTTGAATTTGTTTGTTTGATTGATACTAATTTGGTTAGATTATGCCCTTGTTTGTTTGATTGTTAATATTTGTAAATTGAAATAATTTAATGAAACTAGGGCTTGGTTTAATTGTTAAAACTAATAAAGTGTGTTTTATTGGTTATTGAAGAATCGAATTGGTGGATTTTTTGTGATGAATTGGTTATTAGTTGTGTATTGATTGTAATTAGTTTTTTTTTTTGAAAATTTGTTATTGGTGATTTGTTATTTTAATTACTTCATGGGGTGATTAACGATAAACTTAAATTAACAATATCCAAGGCAATGGAGTTTTTACTATAATTAATTTCGTAAATTATTGGTCCTCAAGGAATGGTTAAATTTTGTGGTAAAAAGCAAATTTATTAGTCGTGATCACGACACGTTTCTTTGTGGCTTTGCGGCTATTTGAGTATACTCTACCGATTATTGATTGGCAATGAATTGATGTAGGATGGCTTTTTCGTTGTATGTGTCAAATAGGTGGAAGTTGAGAAGTCATGGTGGGATTTAAAAATAGATACATGGTGCTGGAAATTTTTCTTGATCCGAACAAGGATCTCAAGGTGGATGATCCTGTTATTATTACCCAGTTCAATGTATCAAAAGCAATAAAAGACAGCATTCTTGTCAACTTTGGGGAATGTGGTCTGGCTTCTTCACTTGGATCCTTTCAGGGTAAGTGCCTAAACATGTTGTCGATTTATATACTTCTAAATAATGTAGTCGTTAGTCGTTCCATCCTCGACTCGAGCCGGGATATATGTGCGGTTAAGTATGTGAATCCAATTACAAAGCCGTATATCGTTCGAACATCAAGGAGGACTACCGGAAAGTACGGTGTGCAATTACTATGGTTTCGAGCATTGGAAATTGCCCTGCTTTATGCAATTTGCTTGATCTAAGTGGTGAGTTGCAGAGCTACTATTGTAAATTGGAATAGCTAAATCATGTTTTTTTGAGTACTGTATGCTATGTATTTATGTTCTCAATTGAACTCAGTAACCAGTTGTTCACAAACGTTCTCTAAGAATTGAGCTTCTAATCTGATCTTTTGGCTATTTATAGTTGCAATTTGTTAACTTTTGCATCAAAGCTTGAGGTATTATAGATCCTGCTAAGATTTCATTTTAGTTTTATGAACGAAGTGATGTTGATTGTGTTTTATTCTCTCATTCAGTCTTTTTACTGATACAATGTGAAGTGTGTGGTCGTTGTATAGGGTATTCAATTGAGAATACACTGGTAAATGTGTATTATGACGAAGTTATTAATCATTCTTCAACCCAAAAAGAAAGAAATGAAAATTCAGGCTCCAACTATCCAATCATAAGTCCAGGATGTCTGTTGAAACTCAATCTGTTATTGACTCTTGTCAATCAAGAATTTTTAGCGCTAATTTGGATGCCGGATTAGGGGCTTGATTAGTTGATGAAATTTGGATTGACAACTTAGGACAAACACCTCTAGCCAAGATAGATTCATGATCCATACCTTGTGTTTTTGCTCTTTGATTTCACTGTACGTGCCCTAGTTTGTATATTGGTAAGCTTTTCTGTAAAGGGAGGTCAAGCATAATTTTGGATATGCCTTATAATTTCGGATTCGAAAACTAGTATATTGTTATAATGTTGAAATGGTCAAGCATTGTCATATTGTTAACTAGTATATGCCTTATAATTTAGGATTCGAAAACTAAAAATTGACAGTGATATTGAATATTTTCTTTCGGTTGAACAAAACATTATTGATTGAATATTGGGGTTGTTTTCGATGCAGGCGTTGCAGGGGTTAACTTCATTAGAGTAAGGCATTTTATATTGATTTGTATTAATCTCTGAAGTATGAGAAAAGGTATATGTTATTTTTTCTCTTTTTTTGTGCTGCTTTTGATCGAGTTATGTTTTAGAAATTAGAACCCTTTTATCCGAAGTTGATTGTTCGAGGATGAACCTTATTTTTCCCCCTTTCCCCCTTAGTTGAAGATGATTGTTCGAGGAATTAGTATGGGCATTGTTGCCCCCTTTGGGATCATGATGCTGGTTTTGTTTAATTGTTTTTTGCCATCATTGCTTACTTCATGCTTAAAGTTGGTGAATTTAGTTAGTTATTGATATTTGTGGGATTTCTTGGCCTAATATCTGAACTTACTGAACTTATTTGAACTTATTGAAACTTATATAAGGTGTTATAAGTTAGAACTTATCTAAGCTTAACTAAACTAATTACATAAACTTATTAAACGTGAAATTATTTTTCTAATGCGAAGAGAGAACTCACAGTTAATACAACTTAAAAGTAAAAAAAAAAAAAAGAGCAAAAGCATATTTATTTTTCAAGGCTAGCTTTTCAAGAGTATTTTGCGAGAATCAAACTTACCAAATTGATGATTGAAGCTAAGGTTCCAGTTATTTTTCAAGGCTAGATTATCATGAATTTAACCTTCTAAAGTTTGATATTTGATCATTTCCATTTTGTGAATGCAAAGAATCAATGAAAGATGATTGAACATTCCACACATTAGCTAATTCATGTTAATATTAACCAATAGCTATAGTGATTGAATGGAATAAGGTTAAAAATCCCCGACCCCCCCGCACACCCCTAGCCGTCCCCCCTGTTGCACACCCCCATCCCTCCCCCCTGCTCGCACTCCCCCGCCGCACTCTCCCCTCGTGCAGATATGTCCTCGAGGACAAGGATGGTATAAATATCCTAAGCAACAAATCTAAAGAATGATTGACATATACCTTAAATAATTTGAAGGAGCTTCAGATCATCTAAATTAAAATGCTACTTTGAGTAGCTTTTCCAAAAAAAAAAAAGGAGCTGAATTTGTTGTTTTTACTACCAGTAAGTTAAATCATGGAGATAGTTTTACTTTCCATAAAACCAAGAAGCTAACTACAATGTTGTACTTATCTTATAGGGATGTCTACCACTTGAATTGATTTGTATAATCAACCCTTTCATTAATTCTGTCAGAACTCAAATCTAGTTATGAATTTTAATTTGTGAACAATGAGTACGAAGTGTTCATTGAATGAAACAATTATGAACGACCAATTCTCATGTTCATGCATATACATATCAGGTCAAATCATGTTTTCCTACTTTGGTTTGATATAAATTTTTTCAGTGATCTGATCGGATAGTTAAGTTTGGTCTGATCTAGTCTTACCTCATATGAAATCAGCATAGTTTTGAAATAAGGTGAACTAATTAGCATGGAAACTATCAAATGGTCATTAGTTACCAAATTATTGATTTTAATTAGTAACCAGTCTGCACATTTTTAATTATTTGAATCCTAACAACTAACAAGATACGTTCATCCGAATTCTGAAAAATGTGTGAGAGGGTGCCTCCTAAATGTATTAGAACGACACTTTGTGTTGTTTACTTGTTTTTCCGTGCACCACTTCCTAGTCCCTACAACTAAATGCACCACTAGGCGACCCACAAATTTGGATCAATTATGGACATGGACATCTACAACCTTATGCCTTACTATCTTATGGTGTTATTGTTTTAGCATATATAGAAGCCACTTTATACAACATCGAATATCAACTTTAATTTGGTAGCGTGAGAATCGTTTTATCTTTAAGAGAGAAGAATAACAGTAGTATATTTGCCTTCCAATGATTAACCACAATCTCTTCGACCACACTAGCATTTTCATAAGCTAATTTGGAAGCCATTATGCAAAGATCCATAAAAGACCTGTTGTTTTTTATCTCTATGCCGCAATCACTTGATCCTCTCCAAAATTATCAGTCTTAGACAAGTCGATACCCCCATCCAATCACTTGTTCCCCAGTCGGCCCCACCCCAAGACCCCCTGCTACACCCCAACCCATCCCGGCCTGCACCCCCTCTCGAAAGTTGTTCTTGTGGAGTGGGTCTCGCCTCTTCATTGCAAGTACTTGCATTGATATAGTTTCACCTTCAAATTAAAGCGATTTTGGTTTTATTTGCCGGGTTCTATCATCTTCGGGACAAGTTGCTTTTGAGGGATCCGGATGCCGATCTTGGTGGCGTTGTTGTAATGTCTTCATGGCTGTTCTTTGGTTGCTTTATTTTCTGATGGTTGTGAACCTGACTCATATATTGCAATTCGAACAATCGAGGGCATCCTCGAACTAATGTAATTCAGTTATTATTTTCTCTATATTTGTGTAAAAAACATAATTTGTAATGAAAAACATACTTTTATATATATATATAACTGTTTGGGAACATTTAGGACAAAAAAATGCAAAAAAAAAAAAAAAATTTATTTTTTTATTTTTTTTGGGTCACAAGGGCTGCGGTTCGGGCAAAAACCCCAGCCCTTGGTGGATTAAGGGCTGCGGTTAAGGGCCAAAACCGCAACCCTTAACCCACCAAGGGCTGCGGTTTTGGCCCTTATCCGCAGCCCTTAACCCACCAAGGGCTGCGGTTTTTGCCTGGACCGCAGCCCTTAACGCGCTAAGGGCTGCGGTTAAAACCGCAGCCCTTCCTAAATGCCAAGGGCTGCTATTCTAATGGCTGCGGTCAAAAAAAGCAGCCCTTGGGCCCTTTTTGACCGCAGCCCTTGGGCTTTTTTCCTCTAGTGTTAGCATCTTCCCATAAACTATTTTTAAGGCCTAGTGGAACATCATCCCAACTATCGTACAAGATAGACACTTTGCTTCTACTGATTTCACCGCAATGTGTCTTGTACGCACCAACATGTTCCCCAATCGGACGCATCCACTGATCCCACTGAAGTACTCTTTGAACCCCGGGTATGGAACGAATCCCTTTTGTAGGACCTCTAGGCTTGCTCACTCTTTTCTTCCTACTACCTCCATCAGTAATCTCGGCCTCAGAACGTGGCTGCCGATCATCTGATGCATCTTGCATTATATCATCTTCCATCACTACACCTTAAACCAAATACAAATACCAACCAAAGACATGTTAGATTCATAAATGAAGTACTATAAAATTATTTTAACAATGCATGAAGATTATAAACAATAGTAGTTGCAATAATATTACATAAATTACCTATTAATCAGTTTTTTCTTTGACAACGTAAAATCCCTCATTATGGTCTCGACGAATGTAATTTGGGTCCAAATCTTCCCCTAATGTACTTGGAATGACTACCGACGAAGCAATAACTTCATTAAATTGTGCATCGTATTCTTCTTCATCGTGTACATCATCAATTCCAAGTATTCACCTTTTTCCTTCAATGACAACAGACCATTTCGAATAGACAGGGTCAACCATGTAGAAAACTTGTTTTGCTTGTGATACCAATATGAAAGTATCTTCATGATGCCCTAACCGGCTGAAATTGACTAATGTAAAAAAGCCATGTTCATCCTTCTTTAAACCACGACGAATATCAACCCACTTGCATCGGAAAAGTGGAATCTTGAAGTCAACGTAGTCAAGTTCTAATATCTCTTCAATGAACCCGTAGTAAGACTTCATTATCTCAACAATTGTTCTATCCCTTCTACTTGTATACTCTGATAACAAAGCCCCATCTTGTCGCTTAGTGTAAAATGAATAACCATTGATGTCATACCCTTCATAGGAAAGAACTTGCATCTTTGACCCATATGCCAACTATCTCAACGTATCCGATACATCATTTTTTGGGTCAGATAATTGGTTCATAACTCGTTCTTTAAACGAATCAACGAACGAACGATTATGCTCAATCACCAACTCACGTTTATTCTTCAATGGATACTGAACACTAAGAACAGTCATGTGCTCATCTAAGTAAGGAGGAACTTGTTTCAGATTTTCTAACACTAAATATTCTGCTTTTCTTTTCAACTCTCCACCAATGGTACCACAACCATCAAGTCTTCTTTCATGACTAGATTTTGGCAATCCAATTGCTTGTGCACGTGCTATATACTGACTTACATATTCAGATACTTCCTCTGCAACTGTTCTTTGGACAATACTTGCTTCTGGTCTGGTTGGATTCATCACTTTGCCCTTCAAAGTACCCATATATCTTTCAAAAGGCCACATATACCTCATACAAACGGGCCCACAAAGTTTAATTTCTCGGACAAGATGAATTATCAAATGAGGCATGATGTCAAAGAACGATGGTGGGAAGTACATTTCAAATCGACACATCGTCTCTATTACATCAGCTTGCAAGTTATCTAGAGTGTTAGGATCAATCACCTTGCTAGAGATAGTTCTGAAGAAGAAACACAGCTTTGTTATCGTGTATCTTACTTGGGAAGGCAAAATTCCTCGTATTGCAACAGGTAATAAATGCTGCATCAAGATATGACAATCATGAGATTTCAAACCAACGAGTTTCAAGTCCTTTAGTGAGACAAGGTTTCCAAAATTTGACGAGTATCCAGCAGGGACCTTTAACCTATGCAGAGACTCACAAAAACTCGTTTTCTCCTTAATTATTAGACAAAGTGTAGCAAGCTGGTGGAAGATAATAGCGTTGCCCTAGCTCCTGAGGTGCTAGTTCTGGTCTGCCCATTTCAGCCATGTCTTTCCTAGCTTTAACTCCATCCTTATTTGTCTTCCCGGGCATATTCAACAATGTTCCGACAATGGCATCACAAACATTTTTCTCAATGTGCATTAGATCAAGACAATGTCTGACTTCTAAACATTCCCAATATGGGAGGTCCCAAAACTTAGACCTTTTATTGTATAAGTTCTTTGAGACACTTTTAAAGGGCTTGCCAAACACTGTTTCAATATCCTTTACCCGCCTAGAAACCTGTTTTCCACGTAAGGGTACAGGGGCTTCTCTCATCTCCACTTTTCCGTTGAACAACTTTTTCTTCTTACGAAATGGATGATCTAAAGGAAGCCATGTACGATAATGCAGGTATACATTCTTCCCACAATGATGTAACCGCTCATCAATCATATCCTCATCACAAATAGGGCATGTCTTTGCTCCTTTAACTGTATACCCGGACAAATTCCCATAAGCCGGGAAATCATTAATCGTGCAAAATATCATGGCACGTAATGTGAATTCAGTTTTCGCATGTGCATCAAACATCGAAACACCTTCATCCCACAATAATTTCAGATCTTGAATGAGTGGGTCAAGATACACATCTATGTCGTTTCCGGGTTGCTTAGGACCCGAGATAAGAAGCAATAGCAGAATAAACATACGCTTCATACATAACCAGGGGGGCAGATTATAAATGGTCAGTAGAACCGGCCAAGTGCTATGCTGGGTACCTAGGGTGCCAAATGGGTTCATCCCATCTGTACAAAGTCCAAGCCTAAGATTTCGAAGTTCTTTACCAAAACTGGAAAACTTTCGGTCGATATTTCTCCATTGCGGAGAATCGACCGAATGTCTTAGCATCCCATCTTTCTTCTTCTCATCCGCATGCCACCTTAATAATTTAGCATTATTTTCATCCGAAAATAAACGCCTAAATCTCAGAATGATTGGAAGATACCAAAAAACCTTCGTCGAAGTTTCTTTCTTTCTCACCCCTTCATCATCCTCCTTTATCTTGTACCGAGACTCTCCACACCTTGGACACTCACCCAAATCCTTGTACTCATTTCGATACAACACACAATCATTTTGACATGCATGTATCTTCTCATATTCCATACCTAATGGACACAACAATTTCTTTGCCTCATAGGTAGAGTTAGGAATTTCATTCCCATCAGGTAGCAATTCTTGTAAAAAAGTGAACAACTCACTTAGACTTTTATCTGTCCAACTATGCTTCGATTTCATATTGAATAATGTAAGGATGCCAGAAAGTTTAGTGAAATTCTTACACCCCGGATACATAGGTTTGTCCGCTGCACTTAAAATATTATCATACATATTAGGACGATCGGTTCCTTCATCCTCCAAATTGTGCAACATCTCATCCACCCTATCATTCTCATCATCTACCCTATCATTATCATTATTATCCTCTCCTTTTTCGATATCAACCTCAACCTCATCATCAATGTGATCAACATGCAAATCATCACACAAGCTAGTGGAGCTCATACCCTGATCATAAAACTCTCCATGCCATGTCCACCTAGTATAGTTACTCTTAAACCCACGACGAATCAAATGATCCTTACTTTGATCCACATCACGATACCCCCTAGAGTTATTGCAATCACAACAAGGACACAAGACTAACTTTGACCCAATCTGCGATTGATGTTCTAACGCAACCCTGATAAATTCATCAACCCCTTGTAGAAATGTCGCCGAAATCCGATTACCATACATCCAGTTTCGGTCCATATTCATACACATCATTCAAAGTGTATTATCAAATGCAGTCATGAACATTTGGGTCCTTATCACTCCAACCTAACCCATCCTTGAGTTTCTCATCTCACTAGTGAATGAATGTTTGGTTTTCAATTCTAAGAAAAATCCGGCAGCACTTCCCTACAGTTCTCCAAGTACACGATGAAGATAGTAGGTAAACTATCAACATATGTACCCAGAGAACGCTTAGGGAAATGAGCTAGATCTTTCTTAGAAGCGAAAACCAAACATTCATTCACATCCTAAGTGAGATAAGAAACTCAAAGACAGTCCCAAACCGGGGACTATTCAAGACTTACTCCTAATGAGTAAGCCTCAAACGGGTATCTAGGCCAATGATGCACACATTGCAATTAAACAGCACAAACCAATCCATTCCTTAGATTTCCCTCCCCACCCCATTAAGGTATGTCCATATAGGTTTGGTCATAATTCAACATATACTTTCCCAATCACATAACCAAATAATTAACATATACTTTCCCAATCACATAACCAAACCATTCCTTAGATTTCCCGAACCTCCCATATAGGTTTGGTCATAATTCAACATTATAGGGACAAATAAAACAAATAAACATAAAGCAAAAGGTATAATATATACCTCTGCTCTCAAGGAGCAGCGAAGACAAGCACAACGAGGTGAGCTTGGAGCACCGGTAAGCCGACAAGTAGAAGATGGAATGTGGCAACTGCATTAGGGCATTAACCAACCCACAAATTAAATAGTGATTAAGTCATAACTCATAAACATCAACTATCTAATATTAAGACATTACCAAATTAGAGATTAAGAAACAACATTAAGATTAAAGTAGAATTGTTAAGATCAATGGTAAAAAACAAGAATGACTTGTGAATATAATTATATAGTAGCAAGGAAGTATTTTAGAGCACTACAAACTATACAAATTCATGAGCACTACAAACTACAAACTACAAAGATCCTAAATTCAATCTTAAAATTCATTTCACCCATGTTTATCATGAGTTGAATTAACTAAATGTTGAATTTCACAACACGAACAAATAATGCACAAAATGTTGAAGGTTTACTTCAATTCGAATTCACATTCTCATGCACTTTACACACAAAAAATTCATCTACAAATCACAGTTTTCACATACTTCGCACTACAATCACTCTACTAATACAATCACAAACTCCTTGATTAAGATCTAGAAAAAATAAGACAGAAATTAAAAAAAAAGATAGAAATTGATAAAAAAAAGACAAAAATTGAGACAGAAAATTGAAAAAAAAAACAGACTTACATTGCCGGAGACGGAACGCAGTGGCGGCGGCGGCGAGACGGAGTGCAGCGGCGGGGCGACGTACAACAGCGGTGGGAAGCGTCAGAGAAAAAGAGGAGTGCAAGTAAGAATGAGAGAGAGTGTGAGTGAGAGAAAGAGGAGTGCACCGGAGTGTAGCGGCGGCGAGAAGGCCGCAAGGAGTCGCCGGCGAAGTTGGCGGCAGCAAGGATTAGCCGAAAATCGAGAGAGAATGACCGCAAGGAGTCGCTGTCGAGTGAAGTTAGGGCACCAGATGGATTAGCCGGCGAGAGGAGATGCCGGAGAAGTCGACGGCGAGAGGAGGTGCCGGAGAATTTACGGTCGCCGTCGAGAGTTAGGGCACCAGATGAATTCGCATGAGAGAGATAGAGAAGTGCGAGTGAGAGAGCGTTTAGTGGGAACTGGGGCAAGGATACGTAAAAATTAACTAAGAGTCATCTGCGTCGGACGGGAGGTGGGATCCGACGCAGATGACTATTTGCATCGCACAAGGGCTTGATGCAACGCACATGGCTCGAATACTGAGAGGTGTCCTTGGGCTTTGCGTCACACGTGGGCTTGATGCGACGCACATGGCTCAGAGAGGTTTGGGGCATAGGACATAGCATCTGCGTCGGATGGGTTGAAGGTCCGACGCAGATCAAGATTGACATTTTGCGGATCAGCATTTGCGTCACACGTGGGCTTGATACGACGCACATAGGCTTATCATCTGCGTCGTTTGCAGCGTTATGTGCAACGCAAAAAGGCCTGTATAAATTTTACTTAGACAGAGTTAGACTATTTGCATCGGATGTCCTGTAAGATCCGACGCACATAGATCATTTGCGTCAGTTTCTCTCACGTGTGACGCAAATAAACAGACGCAAATCGTGAATTCTGTAGTAGTGTAATCAATTAATTGCATATATAATAGGAGTACATGTAACACCCCGACAATTCTCTCTTTTCTAAAATACATTTTTAATATAAAACATAGAGAATTATCAAAGTATTATCGCCCGTGTGAAAACGTATCGGCTTATTCAGAATTTTGCAGCAGAAAACATAATAATAAACTTTAGGAAAAATTGACAAGAAAGGGCTCAACTATTACCCATTTTCTTTTATAAGTCCCAACTATGGATTATTCACTGCAGGTCCCAAGTTTAACATCTTGTGATTTTTATAAGGCTCAATAGGTAAACAACCTGTTATAGCAAGTTGAATGTCACGTGATTGTCACGTGCTCATAGTTTAATGAAAAATCTCCTCTCTCTCCTGCGTTTTTGTGAACCTCTCCCCTGCCATTTTCTCTCCTTTCTCCCATCTCACCATGGCTGCACTAAATTATTAACCCAGAAAGTAACTGACAGTTTAATGACCCAATTTGATTTAGTCAATTAAAATACACAAGATCTAGGAGATTGAACTGTAAAATCTGGTCATGAATTTGCTTAAGGTGGGAGATTGAATTGCAGTTTCTCAACAAAAACTGAATTAATTCCTCTCCTACTTTCATCTTCGCAAATTGCAACAAAACTAATTCTATTTCTACCTTATTATAGAGATATATCAGAAGATTATCATAAACATAATTCAATGAAAACAACATGGAGTCTTGAAGAGTACAGAAGCAACTATCTTATCGCTACTACTACTGCTACTGAAACTTCGAATTGAGCGCAAGAAATAACGATTAATTTCAACAAATTCGATTTAGTTAAAAAAAAAGCAACCTTATCGAATTTTCTGGATTCGATAATCTTCAAGCAGGAAACCTTCATCTCCGACAAATTCTCTTTCTCCACAACAGCAATTTCCTTCAACGCATCAGCAACAGCTTTCCTAGCCGCACAATCCCCAGACTTCAAAAACTCAACCAAATAACTCACTAAATCCCTCAACAAATTACAATTCCCAATCTCACAAATCCTAACTGAACTTTTCAACAACACAATCAACGCTGATTCGCGCGACGTTTGCGATGAGAGGGTCGATGTGGAGGCGACGTTTGCGACGGCGACTTTCAGCAGCGGCTTCTTAGTCGGAGGAGAAGACGAGAGGGCGAGGGTGGAGGAGAGAAAATGAGGGGTGAGGCTGGAGGTTCAGGTTGGGTTGGGAGGGTAGAGGGAGATATGGCTGGAGGTTGAGGCGGGGTTGGGAGGAGAGCTGAGTGACACTGAGAGAGAAAAGAGGAGAAGGGATGCTGCGTGAGATAGAAACGAAAATGGGTCCCACATTATAAAAAATTTACCTCCTGAACCGGTTGTAAGTAAATCAGGTCCTATAAAAATCACAAGATGTTAAACTTGGGACCTATCGTGAATAACCTATAGTTGGGACTTATAAAAGAAAATGTTGAGTCCTTTCTTGTGAATTTTTCCTAAACTTTATAAATAAAACTTAGTCAACTACAAAGTCAACTCCAATACTAACCAACAAAAGTCAAAGTCAAACTTAAAACAAAATCAACTACGAAAAGTATAACTCAAAAGTATTATAAATAAACTACATAAACTCTCCAATCCCGAACCCAATGATGCATCATCTTCAAACCTATAGATGGACAATGCACTATTGATCCCTATAGACTGTTCACCAAAATGGGTCATCACAGGATCAATAAGGCATAGCCATGATCAACATACACAAACAAAAGCACGTAATCAGTAAAGCTGAGTACTACATACTAAACAAATAAACAATCCTAACATGATACTAATAAGTAGTAAACAGGAATAAATAATAACATAATAACTTGCAGATAACTTTTACTGAACTAAACTTTAACAACATTCTTATTACTTTAAAAGGAATAGTCAATGGACCGAGTTGTCTAACTAAAACCAGCCTCCCATTGGAAGACGAAATACGGGCGCGACTCCGTATTCCCATGACCTACGATATCAAGGAATCTTTAAAATAAAAATAGGACACGGTGATCAATCCGGTCCCAGGAAAAGCCATGGGCTACCACCAAAGTTATTAAAATCGCGATTCAAATCTTAAAATCTTACGACTTTACGATTCAAAATATGGTAGACGATTCGATTCGCGATTCTAGACGATTCTATATATTTCTGTTGACTAGCGAAAACCTCGTAAATTTAAATCATGCTAACAAAGAAAATAATAGATATATATTGTTAGTTATTGCCAATATAGTGGGTAAACAACTATTTTTCCCATTTTTAGGTCTTTTAACTTATAATTTTAGCATATTCAATGAAGATTGAGTGCAATATCTTGATTATACGTGTTTGTAGAATCTTACGATTCTACGATTCGATTTTACGATTCGATTCTAAAGGTCGTTTCCGATTCAAACTAGAATCTCGATTTTAACAACATTGGCTACCACCATGTACTCCAACGCCTAATTGTCCAACACTTCAGACGTGCACCAGTCTAAAGTTATTGCTATCCAAGTTTCACTTTACATGATTTATCAGTTATTACTTGTTATGACTCACAAGCAACACAAATAGCACAATCATTAAACAATCATAACTTTTCTTTTTATCTAAGGATTAGATAAGTGATCACACCACTTAACAACCCAAGATTAATTCCAACTTTAATCCAATCTTCCTTTATTTGTTGAACCTAGGCAACAACCATATACTACCTTTCATAGGTATAAAATATCAACTTACCAAATAAGGCCCTCGGTCCTTCTAAAGTAGTGAAATACTCAAAAGGGAACAAATGATCAATCATGATCCAAACTGATATATATATTAATTCCCCCATGTGAATTAATAAAATAAAGTTCCCAACCATATGCTTGCATCAATCTTCCATGCAAACATAATATAAATTTCATAATATATATCTCATACTCAACATGTTTACACAACGGCATAAAACATGCAAATCCAACATAATAGAAATCATATATGAACTCAACATAATTCCTATACATGATACTACATAATTCTCCTTCTTAAAATCATGATACTAATCCAGTCAACACATAGGTATGTACGTACCTTGCGTAGACAAATTGAGAGGCCACTTTAACAGTCTTAAAAGTTGCCTAGAGAGAATTCTCCGCCTAAAACAACCAATATAAATTCACAATCAATCCTTTATGAATTTACAGCAATAATAAAATACTTTAAACCCTTCTTAAACATGTTTAAAACCTTTCCAATAATAAATCTTGATTATTAAACCTCCTAGCATTGTACTTACTACACTAGTGGTTAAAATCCATCATAAAACGCCATAATAATACTCCCTTTAAATTTCCAGCAATATATTATAAGTTAAAACTCCCTTAGAACATATTCAAACATACTTAAAATCATAAAGATAATAATTTTCATAACTTATAGTGAACTACTATGATTTTTCAACTTTCAAAATCCTAAAATTTCATGATTTGATAATTAAAAATCCAGTTCAAACCTAATATGCAAATCTGAATTTTTATTTCTTCAATACATAACTTATATAAACTTAGATTCAATATTAAATCATCAAACTAAAGCTTTTAAACATAATCATACTAAAAACAAATCTTAAAAAACATAAACTTTGAATAAAATTTGAGGAGGAAGTAAAGTAATCAAATCAAAGCAAAGGAACAAGGAGGAGGGAGGACGCCGGAAACAAAGGGGCGGCAGCCTCGGTCGGCGCTGGCAGTCGGCGGCGACGTGGAGGAAGAAAACCGAACAAAAGAAAAGAAAGAGAAAGGAGAGAGAGAAAGCCGAAAATGTGGGAGGAAGGAGGAGAGAGAAAATGATTGTGTGGGAAAATTTTGGGGTTTATATAGATTCCCCTTGTGGCTTAGGAAAAGGTAATTGGGCTCAAACTATAAATCTTTTTCCAAGCCTAAGAGTGTTTGGGTTCCTCAAACCCATTTAGGAGTCCTTTTTCAAATCCAAAAAGCGTTTCAAACATTTAAAATATTTTTCAAAGCATGACTTAATAAAACATTTGACTTCTTTAAATCATTAAAATAATTCCTTTGACTTTCAAATAGTCAACCTTTGAAGAAATAAATCATTGAAATACTAAAATATATTTAAATATAAATAACTATACATTAAAATATATTTATAAAATTCATAAATTTACGGGGGATTACAGTACCTCTGCAATGTCGTTGACAAACTTTTATTTGATTTTTCATGTAATTCCATCATGGTATGTTATATGTTCAAAACTATAGATTTATATTTTTTATCTTCTTATAACTCATTTTTAAAAGAATGATTTTGAGAGACATAATTGTTATTGTCACATATTGTATGTTGCTTTTATAGTAATTTTTATATGTACTTAAAATAAAGAATAAATGATATGTTATTGTTAATTTAAATAAATATATTTTCATAAGTTGTAGAACTATATTGTATATGAAACTTATTTCAAAGCATATTTCGAGCACTCTCCGATAGTTATAAATATTATAATATTGTGAATTATGTAGCAAAAGTTGTATTTAATTTACATAGTATAATAATTTAAGTTGTTTATTTAAAACCTGACTATAATCTTCACTTATCCGAAACACCTTATATGTATTTATATCTATGTTGAACACTATTTTTTTTTTAAAAAAATTAAAAAATTTAAAAGAATGACATGTCATGCTTAGTTGGAGATCTATATAATATTCTAAGGTTGTTTTTTAAAATCAAACTCTAATTTTTTCATCATCCAAAACTCTGATATATATGTAACTTTATCGCTTTATAGATTTTAGTTTTTGATGTAACAACAAAGTTTCCTTAATCAATTTTGTTGCAATACTAAATTATTTTGGTTCGTTGAGTAAGGTTGAGGTTTTGAAAAATAATATGTTTGATCCTGTAAATCGGACCTATGATCAAAGGCTATAATCACATATATATAGTTTACTATACTTATTATTATATTTATCTAAAAGAAAGACTAAATAATTCCTTACAATTCATCTAAATAAATATATTTTCATGAGTTGTAAAACTATATTGTAAATGGATCTTATTTTGAAGCATATTACAAACATTCTCCAATAGTAAAAAAAATTATAATGGTTTGAATTAGGTAGCAAAAATTATATTTAATTATATAATATAATAATTTAGGTTATTTCTTTCAGACAGAAAACTAATTTCTTCCTATCTAAAACTCATTATATGTATTTAAATCTATGTATAACTCTATTTTATAAAAGATAAAAATAAAAATTAATGACATGGCAATCCTACGTGGCGCTCTCTATTTCATAAGTTATAGAACTATATTGTAAATAGATCTTATGTCGAAGTATATTTCGAGCACTATCCAATGGTATAAAAATCATAATATTCCGAATTACGTAGCAAAAGTTATACATAATTTAACTAATATGATAATTTAGGTTGTTGATTCAAAACCAAACTCTAATTTTCGCTTATCTAAAATTCCATATATGTATTTAAATCTAGGAAAAATTGTGAATAACCACCTGCCAGATACCCTTATTTCAAAATAACCACCCCAATTTCATTTGCGTTTAAATAACCACCTCTACTTAGCTTAACGTTTTTAAATACCCACCTCTTAATAGAAAAAGGTGACTCTGTTACCTCTGAGGCCTGTTGACACGCTTTTTATTAAATTTCCCGCCAATTTTCCTCGACTTTGACCTATATATATATCTCTAACATTGACAAACCTAATCTAAACAAATTTGGCAAAGATTTACTTCAATTCCACTGTGATTCCTCTTGAAGCTCAAAATTCAGGTATGTTCTTTGCAATTTCTAGGGTTTTAATGTATATATCTAGGGGAAATTAGGGCTTTTTCTTGTACTCTTATGAATTCTAAAAATTCTACATTTATGAACTTGTTAGGAACTTGCTATGGCTGAAAGGGAATCAATTACTTGCCATTACACTCTCCCTGTTGCAAGGAGGACTTCTTGGACTGAGAAGAATCCCGGACGAAGGTTCATGTCTTGCAAATTCTATGACCATGAAACGGAGAGGAGGGGCTGCGGTTTTTTAGATGGATTGGTGAGAGACAAACCGAATGGCGAAGCTATTTATTAATCAACTTATCTTTCCGGAATAGGTTGTTGGAGGGCAGAGTTAGGTCATTGGAAGATGAAGTGAGCAGTTTGCAAGGACAGTGAAGACGTTTGGTGAATGATTATGGTAATTTAGAGGTCAAGTATAAGACTTTGAAGGGTGAATTGAAGCTGAAGAAAAAAGCCAATCCAAAGCAAATGAAGGGTGGATTATGCAAGGGATTTATGTTTGTTTGTGTGTTATGTATGTTGTTGATTCTAATTTGTTAGGGCAATATAAGATGCAATTAGGGTTGTATTAGCTAAGTTAGGAGGGAGTTTTTTTTGTTTTAGTTTGCTTTCCGAGTAGAGAAAGCTTATTGTTGTAGTAGGTCGGTGTGTTAGGAAAAATGAACCAAGTTAGTTAATGAAGAATGAACTTAACTAGGCTATGTAATGGTGGAATGATCATGTATTTTGACATTCTCTCTTAATGAAGAATGAACTTATCTTAGCTATATCATCATCCATATGTCAATTTATTGAACTGATATATCAAACAGATTCATTGATGAACTGATATATGTTTTCCAAACTCATATCACACACAACCCGAATGTAAACCGATATTCACACACTTGCACTTTTCCATATCAGAAACTGATATCATTCAGCTTAAACCAAAAAAAATCCAAAGCATACAGTTACTAATATAAGATTACAAAAAATACAGCTTGCTATTAACTTTCAACACATCAAGTTCTACTTTGTCATCCTAACACAAATCACTACAAGTCTCAAAGCTGTTTCTTCTTTGAGCCTTTGAGAGGTAGCTTAGGTCTGAACTGAGGTGTGGATGTTGCTTGTTTCTGAAGTGAAGATTGCCTGGTGACAGGAGGAGCTGTTGGTGGTTTTGGAGGTGCTGTAGATGATTTAGGAGGTGCTGTAGGTGGCCTACATGCTGCTGGTTGTTGTGGTTGTGGTGGCTTCTTTGATATGTTTGGTTGCTTACTTGTAGGGGCGTTATGCACAGTTGAAGAGCTTGCTTGGGAGGAGCTTCCTATGATGTTGTCTGCTACTTGCTGAAATAACAAAAAAAAGCATATATATGTTAAGGGGGTTATGCACAATTAATTCTTTCTCTAATTGACAACTAAGGTAACTGAACCCCCCCTCATACTGAACCACCTTCCTCCCTTTAATAATCTTCTGAGCAAAATCCCCACCAACTTGAAGCCTAATTTGATATTTCGACATTCTAGCAAGGGCAAAACTGAAATGAGGATTCTACCAATTTCATAAGGCAATCAACAACAATTAAAAATCAATCAAAAACGAAAAAGCAATTGCTTAACCAAGCTTCTAATTACTTAATTGAATAATTTATACATAGATTAGTATAGTATAAAGGTTAAAGTTTCAGTTTTTTACCTTGTTTAGGGCACCACCCCAACTTCACTGGGCCCCAACGACACAATGCAGTAACACCACCGTCACTCACACCTTCTCACTGTAAAAAACTGAGTTGCAGATTAGAGAGAGAAAGAATCTTGTCCAGAAAATTGAATGAAGAATTTAAAATGGGGAGGGGAAGGTGAAACAATAATTGAAGTTTGAAGAAGAAAGAGGAGAGAGGAAAGAGAGAATAGGAAGAAAAGAATGAAATGCGTGGTTTGTTGGAGAGAGATTAGGTCAGTCAAAAAAAATGGGCCCCACTGTTAACGGAGTCACCTTTTTCTGTTAAGAGGTGGGTATTTAAAAACGTTAAGCTAATTACAGGTGGTTATTTAAACGCAAATGAAATTTGGGTGGTTATTTTGAAACAAGGGTATCTGGCAGGTGGTTATTCACAATTTTTCCTTAAATCTATGTAGAACTCTATTTTTGTAAAATAAAAATTGATGACGTGACAATCCTACGTGGCGGGCTCTATGATTTTTTTAAAATATTTAAAATAAAAATTAGTGACATGACAATCCTATGTGGCGCTCTCTATTTCATAAATTGTAGAACTATATTGTAAATGGATCTTATTTCGAAGCATATTTCGGGCACTATCTAATAGTACAAAAATTATATTATTTCGAATTACGTACAAAAAGTTATATACAATTTACATAATATAATTATTTAGGTTGTTCATTCAAAACCAAACTCTAATTTTTACTTATTTAAAACTCATTATATGTATTTAAATCTATGTATAACTCTATTTTTTTAAAAGATAAAAATAAAAATGCATGACGTGGCAATCCGACGTGGCACTCTCTATTTCATAAGTTATAGAACTATATTGTAAATGTATCTTATTTCGAAGCATATTTCGAGCGCTCTCCAATGGTACAAAAATCATAATATTCCGAATTACGTAGCAAAAGTTATACATAATTTACCTAATATGATAATTTAGGTTGTTGATTCAAAACCAAACTCTAATTTCCGCTTATCTAAAATTCCATATATGTATTTAAATCTATGTAAAAATCTATTTTTATAAAATAAAAATTGATGACGTGGCAATCCAACGTGGCGCGCTCTATAAGCTCGAAATCTTGAGGAGCTCTCTATGCTTCCGAAAAGTTCTTATATATATATATACTAGTATTGGGACCCGGGCAAATGCCCGGGTTTTTTCGTGAAGAAGAGGTAGAGTTTTTAAAGATTTATACCCCTATTTTTGGCATTATCTTTGACGTTGGTTTCTAATTTATATGTTATGAAGAAACTCACTATATCATTCAGAAACATACTATATCATGCAGAAATTACATCATTTATGAACAATCCACTATATCATTTAGACACTCACTATATCATGCAGAAACTCACTATATGATTCAGACATTCACTCTATCATGCAGATGCTATATATTTTTATATGTTAAAGCACATGTCACGATATACTACACAACCTACATCTTCCTGCATGTTAAAACATTAAAAATAAAACCTCCATATGTTCTAGACCAATGAAAAGTTAATGGAGAAAGTTCAAGATATAAAACTTACCTTTCTTTAGTACTCATTGTGTTATTAAATCAAATTAAAGCACCTATCATATAAATATGAAATAATTTGTTAAATTATGAAGGATTGGTAATATTATATTGCTACGGTATGTTGCTAAGGTATGTTGCTACGGTGCCCTTCAAGCCTCAATAGACCAACATGATTAGCAATGTCAACATATTCTCAATAAATAGAGGAGACGAAGGATGCATCATTTGTTATAGGAAAAGAAAATATGAGTATATTTATTAGAAACCGTACCTTCGGTTACTTTAATACTTCAACCTTAATTCTAATTGAATCGCTAATTCCAATTGCAGTAGGTTACTTTAATACGTTAATATAGTTAATATTTCCTTTTATACGTTACTTTAATATAAAATTTTAAATATAGTATAAATGGATCTTATTTTAAAGTACTTTTTAAACACTTTCCAATGGTACAAAAATTATAATTTTACGAACTATATATTAAAAGTTATAATCAATTTACTATATTTAAGATTTTCATTGTGAACCCAACTCTATTTATTCTTATCCTAAACTCTATTTGTATTTTAATCAATTTAGAACTCTATTTATATTTTAAAAAAAAATGACATGACACCTAATGAGCGTGACAAATGGCGTCCAATGAGGACGCCAAATGTCGCGACCTCGCGAGCTGGCTTTTGTACTCTGCTTTATATATTAGTTACTAGTATTGGGACCCGGGCAAATGCCCGGGCTTTTTCGTGAAAAAGAGGTAGAGTTTTTAAATATTTACACCCCCTATTTTTGGCCGTTATTTTTGTCTGATATAGAACAACTAAAAGTTATAATATGATTTTGTCATTATCTTTGACATTGGTTTCGAATTTATATATCATGAAGAAACTCACTATATCATTCAGAAACATACTATATCATACAGAAACTACATCATTTCTGATCAATCCACTATATCATTTCGACACTCACTATATCATGCAGATTCTCACTATATGATTCAGACATTCACTCTATCATGCATAAATTATATGTTCCTTTAATATAAAATTTTAAATATATTATAAATGGATCTTATTCTAAAATATTTTTTAAACACTTTCTAATGGTACAAAAAATTATAATTTTACGAACTATATATTAAAAGTTGTAATCAATTTACTATATTTAAGTTTTTCATTGTGAACCCAACTCTATTTATTCTTATCCTAAACTCTATTTGTATTTTAATCAATTTAGAACTCTATTTATATTTAAAAAATAATATGACATGGCACTTAATGAGCGCGACAAATGGCGTCCAATGAGGACGCCAAATGTCGCGACCAACCCTAATTCTAATTGAATCCCTAATTCCAATTGCAGTAGGTTACTTTTATACTTTAACCCTAATTCTAGTTGAATCGCTAATTCCAATTGCAGTATGTCACTTTAATACGTTAGTATAGTCAATATTTCCTTTTATATGTTACTATAATATTAAATTTTAAATATAGTATAAATGGATCTTATTTTAAACACTTTCCAATGGTACAAAAATTATAATTTTACGAACTATATATTAAAAGTTATAATCAATTTAGAATATTTAAGTTTTTCATTGTGAACGCAACTCTATTTATTTTTATCCAAAATTTTATTTGTATTGTTATCAATTTAGAACTCTATTTATATTCAAAAAAAAAATATGACATGGCAATTAATGAGCGCGACAAATGGCGTCCAGTGAGAACGCCAAATGTCACGACCTCGTGAGCTGGCTTTTGTACTCTGCTTTATATAAATGGCGACCACATTCTAATTGAATATCTTATAACAATCCTAATTCTAATTGAATCCCTAATTCAAATTACAGTAGGTTAATTGAATCGCTAATTCCAATTGCAGTAGGTTACTTTAGTACGTTAGTATATAGTCAATGTTTTCTTTTATAGGTTACTTTAATATAAAATTATAAATATAGTATAAATGGATCTTATTTTAAATTACTTTTTAAACACTTTCTAATGGTACAAAAAATATAATTTTACGAACTATATATTAAAAGTTATAATCAATTTACTATATTTTAGTTTTTCATTGTGAACCCAACTCTATTTATTCTTATCATAAAGTCTATTTGTATTTTAATCAATTAAGAACTCTATTTATATTATGGCACTTAATGAGCGCGACAAATGGCGTCCACCAATGAGGACGCCAAATGTCGCGGCCTCGTGATCTGGGTTTTTGCCAAATGTCGCAGCCTCGTGATATGGCTTTTGCCAAATATCGCCCATTTCAATGATTAATTGATTGGGTTGCTCAAGCCCATTTCAATTTCATTAGTTAGATGAATAATTTTCTAATTAGACGTTATACATGAAGTATTAATTTCACGACTAACTTGATAATCATAAGTTCAATGTTTTAATGATACTTATCATTAAGGGTTTTGTATGATTCAGAGATAATGGTTTAATTATAAAATTACTTCTATAAGTGCAGGATATTTTAAGTGATCTGTAAGAAAATTATAAAACCATAAAAAGTTCCTTAAAATGCTTAATACTTATTTGGTGGACATTAAAAAAAAGGTTGTAAAATAAATCTAAACTTCATAAAAAATATACACTTCTTACACCTAATAAAGTAATAAGGCCACTACTTAGAGCATGTATGTTCACCTTATTTTTTGTCTTTATAAAAAAAGTTAAGATAAGTTCAGATTAAAAGTTTAATTCAGCAAAAATAAGTCTGACACTCTTATAAAATAAGGTTTAATGAGTCCAGATAAGTTGAGATAAGTTCAGATAAGATCTAATAATGACTAATAAGTTCATATAAACAAAAATAAGTTTAATAGAACACATCCTTAATCTATACTTCTTTTGATAAACACAACCTCTTAAAAGCACGTGTCAACCCCTATTCTTTCTCTATTTCAATAATTTATTAAAAAAATTAAGCTAAACCAATTGAATGGCAAATGAAACTTTTTTTTAATCATTTTATGTCATCAATAAAGTATGACCTAAGTCCTAAACTTGTAAGGCTACACGAATAACTAGGGGTGTGCACCAGTCTAGGAACGAACCGAAACAGGTTGGACCGGTGGATCAGAAATTGGGAATCTTTTAGACTGGGACTGGAATTTTTCGGGTCCGGTCCGGATTTGGACCTGTTGGACCGTAATCAATATTTCTTTTATGATTTAAAGATATTTATAAATTAGATACATAAAAATTTAATAACAATAATCCTAAAGGTAATAAATAGTAGGATTTTAACTTTCTAACTTTCTACCTTTTAAACTTTTTTTAACATACAATTTTTTTTTACTAAAAAAATGGAAATTCCGGTCTCTGGTCCGGATCGGAAACCCGAGATCGGGATTTTCTGTGGACCGAGCCCGGAATCTTTGGTCCGGTCTGACCCTGATCTTTGCACAGCCCTACGAATAACTGTAAGTAGAGATGGCAATGGGCCGGGTCTGGGTCGGGTCCAGCCAGACCCAGACCCGTTCATTTTTCTAAGACCCAGACCCGTTGGGTCTACAATTTTCAGACCCGGACCCAGACCCGCTGGGTCTAGCGGGTCCACGGGTCCTAAATGGGTCCTAAATGGATCCTTCTTAGTTTCTTATTTTAATCACATTTTAAAACTACCCGAACACACACTCTTTGCATGTTTAAGTAAGTGAGAAGTTCCACTTGAACTACCAGCGGAAAGTATTGAATTGCAATACTTGCATTGTGCTTTTACAACACCATCTACTTTAATCCTATTGAAATACTCCCATGCTTCCGATGTTTGTTTTCTTGTCTTTTTGGTAGCAAAAGTTTGGTTGCTACAAGTTTGGGTGCCTGCTTGATTATCCTCACAATGATCCAATTCTTCCTCGGGATCCATATCAAGCACTACAGGTGCACGAGGAGGTACAAACTGAGAATGCCCCTCATCCATACTGAAGCAATCAAGAAAATTCTGATATTAATATGCAATACTTCTCAAACTACAATTCTAGATAGTAGACAAGTGGCAACTAATTACACACAAAACACACGAGCAAACCATATGAAGCAATCAAGCAAATTATGCAGCAAATTTTAGTCACATGAGTAGGCAAATATGTAGTAGTTAGTAAACTAGTTACCATTCTAGCACTATAAGTCTCTCGTAGGCGGTTAGGCACTACCACACTAGGCAATGACTTACAACTTACAAAAATTATAAATAATATTTCGCAATAGCACTATAACAATAGCTAATTATTCTATCAAACTACAATTACCGTTTTCGAATTATCTTACCAAACCACAATTTTATTTCATAAAATCTACACATTTACAATCAATTCTAAAAATTAGCATGGCTATAGCATTTATAAAAGATTACAAATTAATTATCAAAACAAACTAGAGAGTAGAGAGCAGATTCATACCTTGCGAGTTGAGGGACTGTCGAGGTGGTCGTCGACGAATGCAAGGTGGTCGCGAGACTGTGTGAGGTGGTCGCCGGAGTATCGAGTTAGAGAGTAGAAACAAGGAAGGAGTTAGCCATGGAGTTAGACTGTTATAGAGTTAGAGAATAAGAAAGAAAGAAAACGACTGTTAGAGTCTTGGAGATGGCGAGTATTAGGTTTTAGTCTTTTAGAATTTAAGTTTTTTTTTATATATATTAATATATATTGGTCTGTGGGTCGGGTCTGACATTTCTGGACCCGGACCCGACCCATGCTCTCTGGGACCCAGACCCGACCCAGACCCATTGGGTCTAAAAAAAGGGACCCAGACCCTTATAAATGGGTCGGGTCCAAGCGGGTATGGGTCGGGTCCAGGACCCCATTGCCATCTCTAACTGTAAGTAGCCTACTGTGTACAAACAGTACAATTCTCAAGTGAGCAAGCATATGAGAAAGCCGATTATTTATAAAAAGAGTTTGCAAGTATCAAGCATAATTCATATATAGCCAAATTCATTGCAAGTTGAATAACCTATTCCTTCATTTGCTCTTAATCTACACACTTTTGGTAACGAATCGTAAATGTCCTGTTTAACATGGCAGAAGGCAATTTGAAGGAGGATACATTATTAGAGGTGATCATGGATCGGACAGGGCTTTGGGGGAAAAAACCCCGCTAATTATTCCCTTTCCAGACTTTGAATGATAGCTTTCTCTTACATGTATTTTCTCTCTTAAACAAGCTCTGCCTTGAAATGAAAACAAGCACACCTATTTATAGAATTGAAAAAGCAAAAAGTACAATAATTGAACTAAGTTTACAACATTAAGTAATCTAAAGTGCTTGGACAGCTGGAGACTTTTTTGCCATTACTTTTTGGAGTGCGTTTTAACAGCTGGATGTATTGTCTGCCATTACTGTTGTAATTTTGGACGATGTTGGTGAAGATGTCATGTAGGTGAATGAATAGTACTATTTATCGCCGTACTATTCACTATTCACCTCTTGACGAATTCTGGAAATTTCTTGGAAAATGGCTGGAAGTTGCTGGAATTTGTTTTTGTCAAGCTGGAAGTTGCTTGGAAAATGCTGGAAGTTGTATCCGGAAATTTTACCTGTAAACTGGAATAATTATGTCCCTAACTTTTGCCTAAGTGTAAAACACTTAGCGAGATCTTTCTTTTTTTTAAATGGATCTTGGGCCTTAGTAATTTTGAACCCAAACATATGGATCAGTCAGACTTGGGTTGGAAGCTTTGGAAGAAGTAAATAAATATTTAAAATGAGCTTGTCCTTCTGGAGACATGTAATGGCCCTGAGTAATTTTTTCTAAATATGGGGATAAGGGTTCGGAGTGTTTAATTCCTATGGAGAAATAATTAGTAAAGGTGGTAGGGAAGGCAACAGTCGTGTTACCACAATGAATAAAAGTAATAATATCTGGATAATTAATGTAATGGTTGATGTTTTGTAGTATGGAAAGAAAACCATGAGCTCTTGTTTTAGAAGGATTTAGGAAAAGAGGGCTCCATATATAAAGTGGATTCTGATTTGGAAGAGGATTGGATGGAAAATTAATGAGAATGAGGTAATGGGCAGGTTTGATTTTTCCATTGTCCATCTCAACATTGGCACAAATAATGTCTTCATAAGTCCATTCAAGTTGCCTGATGGAATATAAAGTAGAAAAAATATATTGTTGGAATCTGGAAAACTCTTGAAAAATTAGGGTTTCAGGATTTGGGGTATCATAGAATTTGCAAACTAATCCATATCGCCATGTAAGGAAATATGGGTTGTTTTTCTGGAGGTCATTGGAATATAAGTAAAATCCATTATTGAAAATGCCACAGTGTCCCCATAAACGCCAGTAATAGCGTAGGAAAATGACATTTTTTTCAAAAAGGTTGCGTACTGCTGATTGAATCTAGCTGTTTTTACCTTTTGGAAAATAATGCGCTGGATGTCTGCAGGTAATTTTTTGATATGGGAAATAAGCTGGTTCGATTTTGTAGCCGGAGGCTGTGGAATAAGGTTTTGTTTGAGATGTTATTTTGAAATGGGAAAAGGACGGTATAATTTTGGTAGTTGTTGGAGGTGATATTTTGGGAGCTGATGCCAAATTTTTGAGTGTTTAGGATTTTTCATGCTGGATGTCCCTGTAAGAATTCACGAGTTAGGAAATCAGGAAGAGAATTGTTTTCTCCTCGTATAAATTCAATATCAAAATCAAAAGCAGATAGAATTGCCTGCCACCGTGCAAAGTTTTGTTTGGAAACAATGTTCTAAACATCTTTTTGAAGAATTTCTTTAGCTGATTTATTTACAATCAACTTTTAAAGAAATTTTTTGCAATAAAGATCATCCTGAAATTTGGAAATACAAAGAACTATGGATAATACTTCTTTTCGAACAGTGGAGTAACCCTTTTGAGCTCCTATCCATAAACCAGAATGGAAACGAACTAATTGTTCCGTTTTGAATTCCAATTTTTGTTTGAGGATACCTCCATAACCATCGTCAGAGGCATCAGTTTCTACAATCATAAAGGCATTTGGATTTGGTAGACCTAAACATGGAAGTGTTTTGACTCTAGACTTCAGCATACCAACAATATTAATATGTTATTCTGTCCAAAGACAGGGCTTATTCTGGAGACGTTTATATAAAGGGGCACAAAACTTTCTTAAATTTGGAAAGAAGTCAGAGATATAATTTAAGCAACCAAAAAAACGTTGTAATTGAGTTTTGTCTTTAATTTCATATGGAAATTTATCGGCGAACTCAATTGCTCTTGCAATTGGTTTGATAGTTCCCTGATAAATATCATGACCAAGAAATCGGATTTTTGTTTGGAAAAATTTAATTTTGGGAGCAGAAACAACTAAACCATTTTTCTTGATGATTTGGAGAAAGATGTGTAAATGCTTGAAATGCTGGTCAATAGAGTTGGAAAATACAAGGACATCATCAATGTAAACAATGGTAAATGTGGTATATGGAGTAAAATATCATTCATAATATTTTGAAATTCTGATGGAGCATTTTTTAAACCAAAAGGCATTACATTCCATTCATAATGTCCGAATGGGACTGTAAAGGCAGTTTTATAACGATCTGTGTCAGCAATACAAGGAAGGGGAGATACCAGGAAAACACCCAGGACAGGGGAAGGGGAGATTAACCCTAAGTACTGACCTAGTTTGTATAAGAAATACACAAAACTAACTAAAACTGACAAAGTAATTTTAAACATAAGATGGAAACATAATTATTTAGAATAAGTACTAAGAACTTACTGAAGAAGAAATTTTGATCTAAACTTGAAATTATTATTGAAAACTTGAAAAATTTTAACAAACTTTGGATGAGAGCTTACATGTATTTTCTCCCTTAAACAAACTTTGCCTTGAAATGAAAACAAGCACACCTATTTATAGAATTGAAAAAGCAAAAAATACAATAATTGAACTAAGTTTACAGCATTAAGTAATCTAAAGTGCTTAGACAACTAGAGACTTTTTTGCCATTGCTTTTTGGAGTGCGTTTTAGCAGCTGGATGTATTGTCTGCCATTACTGTTGTAATTTTGGACGATGTTGGTGAAGATGCCACGTAGGTGAATGAATAGTACTATTTATCGCCGTACTATTCACTATTCACCTTTTGACGAATTCTGGAAATTTCTTGGAAAATGGCTGGAAGTTGCTGGAATTTGTTTTTGTCAAGCTGGAAGTTGCTTGGAAATTGCTGGAAGTTGTATCCGGAAATTTTACATGTAAACTGGAATAATTATGTCCCTAACTTTTGCGTAAGTGTAAAACACTTAGCGGGATCTTTCTATTTTTTTTAAATGGATCTTGGGCCTTAGTAATTTTGAACCCAAACATATGGATCAGTCAGACTTGGGTTGGAAGCTTTGGAAGAAGTAAATAAATATTTAAAATGAGCTTGTCCTTCTGGAGACATGTAATGGCCCTGAGTAATTTTTTCTAAATATGGGGATAAGGGTTCGGAGTGTTTAATTCCTACGGAGAAATAATTAGTAAAGGTGGTAGGGAAGGCAATAATGGTGTTACCACAATGAATAAAAGTAATAATATCTGGATAATTAATGTAATGGTTGATGTTTTGTAGTATGGAAAGAAAACCATGAGCTCGTGTTTTAGAAGGATTTAGGAAAAGAGGGCTCCATATATAAAGTGGATTCTGATTTGGAAGAGGATTGGATGGAAAATTAATGAGAATGAGGTAATGGGCAGGTTTTATTTTTCCATTGTCCATCTCAACATTGGCACAAATAATGTCTTCATAAGTCCATTCAAGTTGCCTGATGGAATATAAAGTAGAAAAAATATATTGTTGGAATCTGGAAAACTCTTGAAAAATTGGAGTTTCAGGATTTGGGGTATCATAGAATTTGCGAACTAATCCACATATCGCCATGTAAGGAAATATGGGTTGTTTTTCTGGAGGTCATTGGAATATAAGTAAAATCCATTATTGAAAATGCCACAGTGTCCCCATAAACGCCAGTAATAGCGTCGGAAAATGGCATGTTTTTTCAGAAAGGTTGCGTACTGTTGATTGAATCTAGCTGTTTTTACCTTTTGGAAAATAATGCGCTGGATGTCTGCAGGTAATTTTTTGATATGGGAAATAAGCTGGTTCGATTTTGTAGCCGGAGGTTGTGGAATAAGGTTTTGTTTGAGATGTTGTTTTGAAATGGGAAAAGGACGGTATAATTTTGGTAGTTGTTGGAGGTGATATTTTGGGACCTGATGCCAAATTTTTGAGTGTTTAGGATTTTTCATGCTGGATGTCCCTGCAAGAATTCACCAGTTAGGAAATCAGGAAGAGAATTGTTTTCTCCTCGTATAAATTCAATATCAAAATCAAAAGCAGATAGAATTGCCTGCCATCGTGCAAAGTTTTGTTTGGAAACAATGTTCTGAACATCTTTTTGAAGAATTTCTTTAGCTGATTTACAATCAACTCTTAAAAGAAATTTTTTGCAATAAAGATCATCCTGAAATTTGGAAATACAAAGAACTATGGATAATACTTCTTTTCGAACAGTGGAGTAACCCTTTTGAGCTCCTATCCATAAACCAGAATGGAAACGAACTAATTGTTCCGTTTTGAATTCCAATTTTTATTTGAGGATACCTCCATAACCATCGTCAGAGGCATCAGTTTCTACAATCATAAAGGCATTTGGATTTGGTAGACCTAAACATGGAAGTGTTTTGACTCTAGACTTCAGCATACGAACAATATTAATATGTTCTTCTGTCCAAAGACAGGGCTTATTCTGGAGACGTTTATATAAAGGGGCACAAAACTTTCTTAAATTTGGAAAGAAGTCAGAGATATAATTTAAGCAACCAAGAAAACGTTGTAATTAAGTTTTGTCTTTAATTTCATATGGAAATTTATCGGCGAACTCAATTGCTCTTGCAATTGGTTTGATAGTTCCCTGATAAATATCATGACCAAGAAATCGGATTTTTGTTTGGAAAAGTTTGATTTTGGGAGCAGAAACAACTAAACCATTTTTCTTGATGATTTGGAGAAAGATGTGTAAATGCTTGAAATGCTGGTCAATAGAGTTGGAAAATACAAGGACATCATCAATGTAAACAATGGTAAATGTGGTATATGGAGTAAAAATATCATTCATAATATTTTGAAATTCTGATGGAGCATTTTTTAAACCAAAAGGCATTACATTCCATTCATAATGTCCGAATGGGACTGTAAAGGCAGTTTTATAACGATCTGTGTCAGCAATTTGAATTTGCCAAAAGCCACTCTTCATATCAAATTTGGAAAATATTTTGGAGTCATAAAGCCTATTAAGAAGATCATTTTTATTAGGAATTGGATAACGGATCCATTGAAGGACCTTATTAAGAGGTTTATAATTAATAACTAGTCTTGGAACACCTCGTTCCTTTTCTGCCTGATTCATGACATAGAAAGCAGCGCAAGACCAAGTAGATTTGGTAGGTCGGATTAACTTCTTTTCAAGAAGTACTTGAATTTCCTTTTTACAGGTTTCAAGTAATTCTTGGTTCATTTGAATTGGTCGAGCTTTAGTAGGAATTTACTTTTCTGAAAAATCCTTTTCATAAGGAAGGAAAGCAATATGCCTTTTTCTTTCCCAAAAAGCATTTGGAATATCTGCACAAACTTCATATTGGAGTATTGCTTGGAAATCCTTTATTTTATGTTGAATATGAGGATTCTGTAATTGTTGTTCTATCCTTTGGAAAGATATTTCTTCTTTTAAAAAGGAAATTTGTTTTCTTTTTGATGTAATTAAGTTAGTTTGGAGAGAATGGATTTCTTTATTTTGTAATGGAGTAGAGAAATGGCAAGAAATGTGTTTTCCAAAAATGGAAGTATGGATTCTAAATTTGTTTACCGAAAATGGATAAATTTGAGTTAAAAATGGAGTACCAAGGATAATATTATTATTAATATCCTTAACAAGAGTAAAAGAAGTTTTGAAACAATAATCATTATTGCAAACATAAGCTTTAGAAAGTTTATACTTAATCTGGAGTTTTTGTCCATTAGCACTGGACAAGTGTTCAATGGTTTTCTCATAGTATTTAGAAGGTATTAGTCCCTCCTTAATATAATTGAGATCAGCACCACTATCAAATAATGCAACACATTTTATTTAGAAATCATGATCAAGAATTAATTTGATTAGGCAATACCATCGTTGATAATTAATTTGTTGAGTAGTTGGAGAAGTAATTGGAAGAGGGGAGTTAGAAGTTTCTTGTGGAGAATCATGTTGCTCAAGATTTGTGATTTGAGATTTTATCTGATTTATTCATGTTGAAGATCTTGGAGTTTAATGGAGGAAACAATAGTTTTTGGGGAGAAGTTTTTATCATGTTTTTTGGAGGATTCATAGTCATAATTTTCTGAAGATAAATAATTGATTTGAGGAGAAATAGTATGCGAAATTGTATTGGAAAAATTATTTTGTTCATAAGCCTTTTGAATGTCTCCTAAAGTAAGACCTGATTTATCATCAGCATCTCTTCCTACTTTATATGGAGCAGCTTCACAAGTACTTCCTTCCTCAGAAGGAACTTGTAAACCTGTTAATGGAGGATGAATAGAGGAAACTAATTCACCATTTTTTAGAATCCATTTTTGAGCAATATTGGACTTAACACATAAATCGGAAAATGGATAAGGGATTTTCAAATTACTTAAGTAAATTGGAAGCCATGTGAAAAATGGAATATTAGCACCTAATTCATTTAATTTGGAATAGTATTTTTCACGGATAAACTCTGTAGCAGGTTTATCAAAATTGGAGAAAAACCAAAGGCGTTTTTCACGATTTACTGGAGATTCAAAATCATTGGAAAGCATAGGTTTATTAATTTGGAAACCACCTTTTGTAATAACATTTAAACTGGAGAAATTTGGAGGTTTCATTTCAGACTTAGTTGGTGATGGAAAATCATTTTCATCAACTATTTCTGGAATGGGAGATTTTTGAAAAACTTTATAATTTTGAGAAACATTTGGAAAATCATCTGAATTTGGAAAAGTACTTGACCTTTCAAAAGAACAAGAAGATCTTGCACTTTGAAAGTCATAATTGGAAGAAGAAGATGGAAATTCCTTACTTGAATTAAATCGTATAAGAACTCTGCCATCTGGTTCCTCAATTATTTGTTCTACCTTGGATTCTTTCAAAGATTTTGGAATTGGTGGAGTTTGAACTTGCCATTCATCTGGAATAGTAATTTTATCCCACGGAAGAGCTTCTGGAGTATGTGTAGTTGCTTTGCCATGTTCAACCTTAAAGATCATGGTCTGACCAGGAGCAAAACGTATTCTACACCTTGGATTCATTTGGGTATTCAAGAGTTTGTAATAAACTCAGATAAATAATGGAAAAGTTTCTAGCACCTTGGAACTGAAGGTCTTTAGACATATTGATATCTAAAGTTTTAGTCTTGAGAATATAAGGATCATCAAGATCTTTTCTTAGATTTGGAAAACAATTGAAGTAAATTGGACCTTGACAAATATTAGTATTTGCCAAAGCTAACAGAGAATCTTTAAAGTGTTTAAGAGAAGCGTCTCTGAGAGCAAGCATAATTGGACAATCAAGACCTAATCTGACCATAGGTTTGACAGCAATTTGGACACAGCCAAAATGGATATACCTAAAACCTTGTTCTAAGTGTTTTTGGATAGACTCTTTATCTAACAATTGGATAGTCATTTGACGCTGATTGACACTAGTAGTAAATTCTTCTATATGGATACCTCTACCAAAATTAAATTTCCAACTATATTCTTTATCATAAATGTCAGTTTTAGAAAGAATGGGCATTTCCCAGACAAAAGGGTCATCCTTTTGGGTAATATGTTTCTTCTGGACTGGATTCTTACTGTCACCAAAAACCTTTGAAAAAATACCACTAATCTTACCTTTCACCATGTTTACTGATAAACACTACAACAATAGTTATAGCTTGAGGGACCACTGGGACTACCTGAGGGACCACCACACCTGGAACACCTACACCACGGCTTACCAACGGCTTTACAGGCTGACCAAACCCAGGCTGACCAAACAGCTGACCAAACCCAAACAACAACGACTATAGCAGTGGTTGTTCAATAACAATGGCTACGAGTAACTATAGAGCACTTCGTCTCCGGCTCTGATACCAGGAAAACACTCAGAACAGGGGAAGGGTAGATTATAATTTTCAAATATTTATACGTTATTATAGTCAATATTTCCTTTTATATGTTACTTTAATATAAAATTTTAAATATAGTATAAATGGATCTTATTTTAAAGTGCTTTTTAAACACTTTCCAATGGTACAAAAAATTATAATTTAACGAACTATATATTAAAAGTTATAATCAATTTACTATATTTAAGTTTTTCATTGTGAACCCAAATCAATATTTGTATTTTAATCAATTTAGAACTATTTATATTCAAAAAAATATGACATGCCACTTAATGAGCGCGACAAATGGCATCCAATAAGGACGCCAAATGTCGCGACCTCGTGAGCTGACTTTTGTACTATGCTTTATATTCCCTCCGGTCTTTATTAGTTTACCCGTTTCTTTTGCACAGAGTTTTAGGAGAAATAGTATTGTGGGATATAGAAAGAAATAGAAAAGATTAATTTATATTAAAGTTGAATGTGTGTGTCATGGAAAGTTAGTGGACCCATTTCAAAAATAGAAACAAAAGAAATGGGTAAACTAATAAGGGACATCCCAAAAAGGAATACGGGTAAATTAATAAAAACCGGAGGGAGTATATATATATATATATATATATATATATATATATATATATATATATATATATATATATATATATATATATATATATATATATATATATATATATATATATATATATATATAATATGATATATTGATTATTATCTCCCTACAGACTTCGACTAAGGCCCTGTTCTTTTGAACTTATTTTGGCTGAACTGAACTGAACTGAAATAATAATAATAATGATAATAAATAATAATAATAATAATAATAAATATTAATATAAATAATTATAATAATAATAATTAATATAAATAATTATAATAATTAATAATAATATTAATAATTAATACTAATACTAATACTAATAATACTAATAATAATAATTGTTTAGTATGCTTGTCCAGCAAGTAAGCTATGCGTCTAGCCTCCTTGTCCTGCAAGTAAACCAATTTTCCTTAGATGTTCTTCACTTGGAGACTTCGCTCCCAAACCTGCAAAAAGGGACCCACCCTGGAGGTTTGGGTGGTGGTTTCCCCTCCGAAGCTTAAGTCAGATATCTGGAGTTGGAAGAAAAAAGTAGAGTTAGAGAGAGAAAGTGAGAGAGTACTTTTACAGAGTAAGTTTGCACTGTTTGCATTGAATGATCTTTCTCCTGATTTCAGGGGTATTTATAGTGTTTGTAGTATGACTGCTATCCTTAAAAGTTGCCCTAAAATAGTGGCACCTGATTGGCTAGGCAATTAAACCATGACACTTGGCAGACTAGGATTTGTGAGGGTTTATCAACCAATCACCTGCAGCCACCTTTAAGGATTTTTGGGCTCTGACTAGCCTTTGGGCCAGAAAGGTGAGTCCTTTCCCCCAACTGGGTACAACCCAATGGGTAAATCTTTTTCCTTTATTTTCTCTGAGAGGACACGTGTACGACCCTAATGGACCCAAGTGTCTCTAAAGGAGTCGAAGATTTTTTAGGCTACAACATTTGCCCCTAAAAGGGTTTTTACTGTTGGCCTATCTGACGGTTAAGACCCTTTTACCCGAGGTGGTTAATTCAAAATCAAAAAAGAGGCAAAGACGCGCCCTTTTCTGGGCTTTACCGGTCAGAGTCGACCGTTTTAATCTTTTTCGGTCATTCTTAACCGGTTCAGCGGGTTTTTTACCTCCCTATATATATGCTTGGTGTGTCTTCATTTAATCATTTCACACATTGAGAGAATTTTTCTAGAGAGAGAGGCTCTGCATTTTTCTAGAGAGAGAGTGATCGTCCAATCTCCGTTTTCTTCACCGAATTGTCCAAGCGTTTCGTCAGGTATCTTTTCTTTCTTCTTTTTTATTTTCCTTTATTCTTTATTTTTTCTTAGAAAATCAATAAAAAGGAATCTTCTTCTTCGTCAAATAATCCTGGGCGACCAAGAGCTTGTCTTGACCCTAGAACCGAGAGTACTTCTTCTTTCGCACATTCTAGAGTTGGGCCTCTTCTGGCCGAGTATATATTTTTTTATGGTTTTGGCCGGAAAAGTCAGACGACCCAGTCTTTACCTGTGCAGGGTAATCTGGCGCGCGTCAAGCAAACGGCCCATCTAAGACGAAGAGTAATCCTCCCGACAGATAGTTCTGAAATGGAGGAATCTACTGGACGAGTTCCAGATGAGACGAGGGAGGCCCAAAGTGCTCAACCTTTGGGCGGGCCTCCTTCCCTTGACCACAGTTTTGGAGATCCTCAAATAAACCCTGAGACCAGTCCTTCTGGCAGGGACATCAATAAGGAGGAAGCCGGCGAGGACAATAACGGGAGTGAATCCGGCACTGCCGAAGAATCGGACGGACCCTCCACTACCTCGTCTGAGATTAGGAGACGCTTAGGTCCCCTTTCTGACCCTGGCTTTATCTTAGTTAATCGTAAATGGTTAGAAAAGATAGGTCCTGACCCCAGCTACTTGTCTACTTATATGCCCATACCGGGATTTTCCTTCGCCATTCCTAATAAGGAGGCCACAATTCTGAGTGCTCCCAAGAACCACTTTACCATTTACAAGCTAGCCTTGGACGCGGGACTGAGGTTCCCCCTCCACGATTTTATAGAACAGTGCTAAGGTATTACAACATCGGTCATAATCGCCGGTGGCGCTAATGCCCGGCACAACGTGGCCGACCTTCATAGCCGTCATGCGAGCTACGCGGCCCGGCTCTTTCTCTCCGTGCCTTCACCCACATTCATTATGCGGCTAAGGTTTCGAGGGCCGTGGACGGAACATGGCTCAAGATCTCGCAACCGCCCGGCTTTCTCCTTTGGGCAAGCCGTCGAAGATGCACGACCGGAAACCCGACTTCATCTTCCTACAAGCGGCCAACGACTCCGCTTACCGAGGGCTACCGTTTTTATAATCGAGCCGTCACGAATCTGGGCGAAAGCATTCTTGGTTGGAGTTGGAGGACCGGTTTGACAAAGAAGTGGTGGACTACTTTAGAATAAAAAGGAGTATTCAAGTAGGGTCGGACATCCTTTAAAGGGCGCCTAACTGGATACCCTTTAAAGAGATGTTTTATGACGATAACTTCTTGGTCGCCGCCGGGTTGCGGTTGGCCGATGATAAAGGTATACATTCAAAATTTCCAAGTAAAATGCCTCGTCCATAGCCCAGATCGGACTAACCCCTTTTACTTCTTGCTGCAGATTCAGCCAGAGCACTTCTCAAACACTTTTGGACGAGAGACATCAGTATGTCCAAGTTCACTGACAACTTGTGGAAGGAGTTCGCCAAGTGTAGTTTGCCGAAAAAGGGTGAAAACCCTGGTAAATAAGTTTTTTTTTTTTTTTTTTTTGGACGAGGGTCGTTATGGCTCGTCAAATATCGATTTCAAATTCTTGGACGAGAATCACCCGAAGAAGGAAAGCGTCCATGCTTGGACGACCACGTTCTCCGGGTCTTTCTCGTCTGAGAGATTGAATGGCCTTGGACGATGACCATTCAGGTTCGTCCAAATTGATTTCCAATTCTTGGACGAAAATCACCCGAAGAAGAAAGGCGTCCTTGCTTGGACGGCCACCTTCTTTGGACCCTTCTCGTCTGAGATGCTGAATGGCCTTGGACGAGGACCATTCGGGTTCGTCCAAATTGAATTCCAATCCTTGGACGAAAATCACCCGAAGAAGGAAGGCGTCCATGCTTGGACGACCACCTTCTTTGGGCCCTTCTCATCTGAGTGATTTTGGTGGACTTGGACGAGGATCATTCTGGTCCGTCGATTTTTGGACGGCTTCCTGCTTTGCACCACTCTCGTCTGGTCATGAAAAATACTTTGGACGAGGTTCCCTTAGGAAAGAGGTTGTCCATACTTGGACGCCTTCCTTCCTTGGGTGACTCTCGTCCGGAGCTCAATAGTTTAATTATAGCTTTTGTTCTTTGGACGATCCGGTTAATAACTTGTTTATTTTTGCAGAAAAATGCCCCTACCAACAAGCCCCGTCTGGGAAGTCTTCTTCGTCCAAGAAGAGGTCTATAGCGGCTGTGGATCAGCCTTCAGCCAAAAAGACTAAGGGCTTTACAAGAAAGAAAACGGAGAAGACTACTCCGTCTGGCAAGGGAGTTGGAGAGAAAGCCATGCTTCCTCCAAAGGACAAGATTCTGAAGGAGGAGTCGTCCGCTGCTTCCCCGGCTGTGGAGGAAAAGGGTTTTGTTCCTGCCGACCAAGTGGATGTAATTCCAGCTGATCCTACTAACGTCGGACCAGACTCGGCTTTGGCACTGGTTATTCCAGAGCCGGAGACGGCACTGTACACCCTACCCGGCCTCGGCTCGAGAGCAAAGTGGTCTCTCAGATGCCGTTATCCATTAGGTCGGCATCCTTATCTTCGGGTGAGTCCTATTATCCTAATAGAGTTAGGACGGTGCGGGTCGACGGACGGTCAATGAGTTCGTCCAACTGACAAGCCATAGTCATTCCTATCAAGAGAACCGATTCCCCCCTCTTTCGTATAAGGGCAAAGAACCAGCTTCATCTGCGGCCATTCCCACAGTAGACTCGGACGAGGAGTCTTCTGCTGCTTTTGCCAAGATGTCCAAAACTTAGCGAGACCGGCTCAAGCAGGAGCTGTTCAAATGCTACCCTGAATCCTATATAAAGGGGTTGAGGCGAGCATCAGCTGGGCATGTGGGCTACATGTCACAACTTGCTGCTGAGGTACAGTTTATTGCCGCTGTTGTTTTGTACTTGTACAATTCTTTTTTTTTATAACTCGTCTAATGACTTGTTTTGTTTTCGTTGTTCCAACTTCTGGCTCGCAGTATTTTGACTGAGGAGTGGGCGAGGGAGCTTAGGAAGGAGAATAAGCAGCTCGTCCATCTGGCTACAACGGCCGGCGACAAGGCCATCCATAAAATTGAGATGGCGGAGACTCTTCACCGTCAATCAAAGGATGCTTGGGAGAGACATTCGGTCGAACTGGAGGCTAACAACCAGCAGTTCCTCATCACCATCAACAAAATGTACAAGGAACAAGACCAATTGAAATTGGCCTTGGACACCGTTTCAGCAGAGTTGAAAGGCGAGAGAGATACCGCTCTCTTGGCTGTTGTTCAACTGAGGAGGGAAAATATCCTTCTAAGGGCGAAGAATGCTCGTCTGACCAAGGAAGCAGCCAGGCCTTTGACAACGTTAAGGAAGGTCTCAATCACATTATTGAGACTTCCAAAGGTTGGGCTGTCAAGGCCTTTGAAATGCTGGCAGAGCTTCATGAGGTCCCCAGCTTTGTTCGGCGTCTGGATTTCCAGGAGAGCGTTCACAATGCAATGGTGACTGCTGAAGAGCCTCCGGAATTCTTAGACTCGGATGAAGAGGTTGAGGACGAGGAAGAAACTCCTGAGGACGACCAAGAAACTCCTGCTGAATGAGATGCCTAGTTTTAGGTTTATTTTTCTAGGTTTCTTGGCTTGTTTGCCGTCGTAGCTTTGTCTCCTCTTGTTTTATACTATGCTGTAAGCTATTTTGACCAGTATATAATGAAATGACCTTTTGCCAATTGCTTGTCTTTTCATTTATTGCACTTAACTTTCCATCAAGTATAACTAATACTCGTCCATCTCTTCTTGGACATGTTTGCAACTTAACGAAGCAATACATGCCTCTTGCCCTTGTCTTTAGACGGCCTTCAAACATTCCGCAAATTAGCGCAAGTACAGATGGGACTCGTCCTACTTGTCTTTGGACTTTAAGTTTTGTGACAGAAAGGGTTAGTATCAACCTTGCCTTTGGACGATCATCGAACTTCCCAAAATGTAGCCGAGTATAAATTGAGACTCGTCCTGACTTTTGGACGGTCTGCGGGGTTTGCAAAGGAAAGGGTATCATCCTTGTCTTTGGACGATCATCAAACTTTCCTAAATGAAGCCAAGTATAATTGTTACTCGTCCTTCTAACTTGGCTCGTCCTAAAAGTTCCGAGGTTATCCCCCCTTCTTGGACTTAGCGCATCCTTGTATTCTGGACGAGCCTTGTCCTAAGAAGGAAAACGGCCAACATTTGGCCGAGCAACCCTAACCTCCTTTGTTCAGGACGAGCTTAAATTCTTGTGGACGATTTATGTATTGCGGTTTATGGACGAGTCGTGCTATAGCCGGCTTCGTTGAGGAGGCAACCATCGTCCCGAAGTAGCGAACCCTTACTAGGGCTTTTATTACTTAGTTCGTCCTGGCTTTTGGACGACCTTTGACTTCCCTCAATAGAGGCCAAGGATAACTGTGGCTCGTCCTACAAACTTGACTCGTCCTAGTAAATTTCATGGTGTATAGCGTTATCCCCCCCTCCCCCTTCTTGGGCTTAGCTCATCCTTGTAATATGGACGAGCCATGCACCAAGAAGGAGAGCGGCCAACATTGGCCGAGCCTGCTGAAATTGTTTCGGACGAGCCTTGGATTAATGGACGAACCATGTTTTGGCCGACTTTCTTGAGGGAGCAACACTCGTCTTGAAGTAGCGGACCCTTAGTAGGGTCTTTACTACTGAGCTGTCCGTGTATTCGAAAGTAAGATTCCTTTACTAAGGATTGCTTACTTCAGGTCAGCTTTCTCTTAGAGACCTTGACGTTTCTCTTACTAAAGATTTTTGTCAATTTTCTGACCATATATGTGATCTAACCTTTAGGTTTATTACACTTTGGCCAGTCTCTTTGAGGGAGTGATGTTCGGCAAAGAAGTGAGCATTTTTGACGCTCTATTGCTCTTTGTAATTTTGTCCAAGTTACCGTCACTTTTAGACTACGAACTGGTTAAATGCCCCAAAGTGAATCAACTTGGTAAAAAATAAACAAAGATGAGAAGGAAGTAGAGATTGTATTATATGAATTTTGCTTGACTAAATGTCAAGATACATGTTTACAATTCCTTTTCCCTTGTTTGTGCCATGGCACTTTTGAGTGATTACAAACTACTTGCCGTTTTTTCTGGCGATTAACTGAGTTAGACGTGGTACTTCTTCAAAGTGTCTGAGTTTCAAGTGCATTGTATTGGTCGTCCATCCATATCTTGGAGACGAAAGGTTCCGCTTCGCACCTCTTGGACAATCAAATAGGGTCCTTCCCAATTTGGTGTTAGTTTCCCCAGCTCCTTAGCTCGTCCAACTGCCTCCATCTTCCTTAGAACCAGGTCCCCTACCTTGAGTGGTCGTCTAGGGACTCTCTTGTTGAAGTCCCGAGCCATTCGCAACTTGTACAATTGCATTCTCGGTAAAGCATTGCCCACTACTCGGTACTTGATCCAAAGATGTGCGCAATGCGGCCCGGCTTGGCATCTTCCCTGTAAAGCATGACTCGCAGCGTGGGTTCTTCAATCTCAATGGGCAAGACGACTTCGGTGCCATAGACTAACATGAAGGGTGTCTCCTCTGTAGACTAACTTGATCCAAAGACAGCTTAGGCGTTTCAAACTGTGGACCATTATCAAAGACGATGGGTGCGGCATACCAAAACGAGTTATAATGCTCTTCAAAATAAAGCCTTTGACGTCATTCGTTGTTATACCCCACATGGCTTCAGCCTCTATCCATTTAGTGAAATAGTCCATAGCTACAATTACAAACTTCTTTTGCCCAACGGTTATAGGGAAAGGTCCCAGAATATCCATGCCCCATTTGGCAAAAGGCAGAGGGAACAAGATAGGAGTTAAGTAATTGGACGGGTTCTGATGCAGATTTCCGTGCTTCTGACAACTGTCGCACTTCTTTGCATAGACGAGAGCATCCTCCTTTAAGGTAGGACAGTAATACCCCGTCCTTAAAGCCTTTTCTCCCAATGCTCTTCCCCCCAATGTGAGATGCACAAGCTCCTTCATGGAGTTCCTTCAGAACCTCTACACCATCTTCCCTGGTGATGCACTTGAGAAGAGGACGATTGAATGACTTCTTGTAAAGGGTCTTATCCCACAGTTCAAACCATTTGTCTCAGGCTTTCACATACTTTGCCTCTACAGGGTCTACAGGCAGTCGTCCTGTCTTCTTGTACTCTACTCCCTCCGTCCCAAAATACTCTTGACACTTATCAAGGCACGTAGTTTTAGATGATAAGTTGTTGTTTGGTTATCAATTATTATTTTATTGAAAAGTAGATGTGATAGGAGTTGGTAGTTAGTAAAAGTAGTATTATTTTATTTTAAGGAGAGAGAATGTGGGCCATGGTTAGAGTTGGTATGTAATAGGAGTGGTATTATTTTATTTGGAGGAGAGAGAGTGTGGGCCAATGTTTAAAAGGTAGAAGGATTAAAATAATAGTGGGTCATATCCAAAAATAGAAGTGTAAAAAGTATTCTGGGACAGATGAAAAAGGAAAGTGTAAAGAGTATTCTGGGACGGAGGGAGTATTATAGGATCCATCCAAACTGCCCCTCGGCTAAGAAACATGATTTGTTCTTTGTCAATGCACTTTTTTGGTTTAACTTCCCAAAACACTGTTCTTGGCGCATCACCTTCAGCCGAGTTGGCCAATTTTGAGAGAGCGTCTGCTTGATGATTTTCTGATCTTGGTACTTGGTCGAGAACAAATCGTTTCAAAGGCTCAATCTCATCCTTGATCAGGCGCATATATTTGCTCATTGATGCTTCTTTACATTCGAAGTCTCCATTAACTTGACGACAACAACCAAGAGAGTCCGATTTGGCCTCAATCTCCGAGCTCAGTAGCCTTACACATTTTGATCCCAACTTTAAGTGCTTCATATTCAGCTTCGTTATTGGACGCTTGGAATTGGAACCTTAGCGCATATCTCCTTCTGGAGATTGACAAATGATTCCTGCCCCACATCCGTTGACAGTGGACGATCCATCAACCATGAGCGTCCAATGCTTCCTCCCTTCAGCTGGATCAAGTATTGGTTCTATAGTTCGTCGAGTAAGCTCAACAATAAAAATTCGCGAGCTTGCCCCTTAATGGCCTTCCTTGGTTCAAATGATATATCGAACATGTTAAGCTCAACAGCCCATTTTAGCATCCGTCCAACGGCTTCCATCTTTTGTAAAACTTGCTTCACGGGTTGGTCAATGTAGACGAGTATACTATGAGCCAAGAAATAGGGCCTTAACTTTCTTGGCCGCCATGACGAGTGCCGGCCCAAACTTCTCGACCGGAGTATACCTACTTTCCGCGTCCTTGAGGACATGACTCACGAAGTATATTGGGACTTGCACGGACTCTCTTTCGGCCAGCAGAACAGCGCTCACAGCCTGAGTGGACACAGCCAAGTATACAAACAGTTTTTCTCCCTCGACTGGACTGACCAATCTAGGGAGCTGACGAAGGTGATCTTTGACTTGCTGAAGTGCTTGCTCAGCTTCTGCTGTCCACTCAAACTTGGCCTTCTTCTTGATAGTAGCGAAAAAGTGATGGCACTTGTCGCCCGACTTAGACAAGAAACGTCCAAGGGCAGCTATGCAATTCGTCAATCGTTGAACTTCCTTTATCTTTGACGGGGATTTCATATCTAGAATAGCTTGGATCTTCTCAGGGTTGGCTTCTATTCCCCTCTGATCTACTAAGAAACCTAATAACTTCCCAGACAAGACGCCAAAGACACATTTGTTGGGGTTCAATTTCAGTTTGTACTTTCTGAGAGTTTCGGAAGTTTCTCTCAAATCACCAACATGACCTTCCTCTTGCCGACTCTTGATTATCATATCATCAATATATGCTTCCATGTTTCTTCCCAACTGTGGCTGAAAGACAGTATTAATCAATCTTTGAAAGGTGGTCGGCGCATTACGGAGGCCAAAAGGCATCCTCAGCCAGCCATACAGGCTACATCCCTTTCTCGGTAATGAAGGACGTTTTGTCCTGATCCTCTGACCACATGGAGATTTGATGGAAGCCTGAATATGCGTCCATGAAGCTTAACAAAGCATGGCCGGTCGTGGAGTCCACCAGGCGATCCAACTTAGGCAAGGGGAAACTGTCCTTGGGACAAGCCTTGTTGAGATCAGTGTAGTCCACACACCTCCTCCAGGTGCCATTAGGCTTTGGCACCATGACCACATTCGCTATCCATTCTGGATAATAAGTCTCTCTGATGAATTTTGATTCCAACAACTTCTGAACTTCCTGGTCGACCGCATGGTTCCTGGCCGGTCCTAAATGCCTTTTCTTATGACGAAAAGGTTTTAAACTTGGATCCACATTCAGCCGGTGGACGGCTATCTTTGGATCAATTCCAGGCATTTGTTCAACACAATAAGCAAACACGTCTTGAAATTCTTTTAGCAAGTTGATTAAAAGTCTCCTCAAACCAGGAGAGAGTGAAGACCCAATCTTCAAGGTCCTTTCTGGACGGGCTTCATCCAAATAGACATCTTGGGGCTTCCACCGGCTCCGGACGTTCTAAGTGCCGGTCCCATGATGGCCATCACTTCTCCGAGATGAGGGTGGCTCTTCCTTGGACGGGCTCATACTTCCGGCGTTCGAGGACTCTCAGTGCCGTTCTCGGCGAGGCCACTTGGTCCTTTACCATCTCGGACGCCTTTCCTTTCGCGGCAGCCTTCGACTTATCTTTTCCAAATTCGGGACGGGTTCCTTCCTTGCCAATCTTCGATGGGTCTTCATTGTCGCTTTCCATGATGACGGCTTCGGGGTAGTTAGGTAACATTCCCTAGCCGCTTGCTAATCTCCATACTGAGGAGCGATTTGGCCACCATCGCATTCAAACTTCATAAGCATCAGTGAGTTACTATTACAGCTTTAACATGATTCGAGTTGGCCGTCCAAGTATGACATTATAGGTAGGTTAAATCTCGGACAACCAAGAACTTGATAAACAAAAGTCTGCGAGGCATCCTTCTCTCCAACCCGGACCGGGCAAGGTAGCTTGTTCCCATGGGATGAATGATTCCTCCCCCAAACCCTATGATGGGATGGTGGACGGGGACCAAAATCTTCTCATCAAACTTCAATCTAGACAAGCAATCTGCGCTAATGATGTCTGTCGAGCTTCCGGTGTCAATCAGAATTCTTCTTACTCTTAAGTTTGCTATCTTCATTTCTACAACCAAAGGGGAGTTCTCAACTTCCCCCGATCTTGCTCACTAACCACCACCTTTGGGAAGGGCTCGGCCTTTGTCTGATCAGTTAGCAAGACTTGGTCGAGCTCCCTGAGATAGTTTTTGTGCCCTCTATTGGTTGGTCCTCCAGCGGCAAACCCTCATGAGATAACAAGGACAACATCCTCGTCAGTGCTTTCACTATCCTTCTTCTTGCTCTGACGATCATCTCTCTTCTGAAACTTCTTTCCACCTTGGGGTAAGTATGAGTTCATCTTTCCTGTTCGAGCTAGATCCTCCAAAGCCCTCTTAAGGTGTTTACATTCATTGGTCTCGTGACCACAATCCTTGTGAAAGTGACAGTATTTGCTCTTGTCTCTGTTTCTGTAAGGACTCTTCATTTCAGCTGGAGCCTTCAGCTCATATTGGTCCTTTATCTCCATAAGAATGGAGTATTGGTCCATACTGAATTCAATATGGTTGGCTGAAGGCTCAGATTCATTTCTCTTGCTTCTTCTGGACGAAGTAGTGGTTGAGGTAATTGCCCAAGTCTCGCCCTTTTTGGGGTTGCTCTTCTTTAGTTGAGCAACCTCTTGAAGCTTCTTGGACTCGGGGTGCTTTGCCTCGGCACATACTTCGATGGCGTGTATAAACGCTTCGGCTTTCCTTTAAAGCTTCGGCAAGAGTGGTGATTTTCTTCTTCACCAGGTCAAACTTAAAACTTCCTGGCCTTAGTCCCCCTGATAAAGGCGTCAAAGGCCACACCAGCATTGAGATCTTGAATCTGAAGGGCTTCTAAATTAAATCTTTTAACAAAACTTATGAGGTCTTCCTTGGGTCTTTGGACGACCTTACCCAAGTGCATGCTTGTTTTCTATTCTTGCCGATTGGCAACAAAGTGACTAGTGAATAGGTAACCGAGCTCAGTAAAATTATTGACTGAATTAGGAGGGAGGTTGTTAAACCACTTCTGAGCTACTCCTTTCAGAGTAGTCGGGAAATTCTTACACCATGTAGCATCATCCACTGCTTGGACGTACATCTGATGCTTATAAGCAGATAGGTGATCGTCTGGATCGGTAGTTCCATCAAAGGGCTCTATGGTAGGAAGTTTTACCTTTGGGAAGGGGAGGCGCCTCCATGATCCTGGCCGAGAATGGGGTCGGCCCGGGTTGATCCGTAGGGCTCCCATTGTCCCTCGATGGGTATGAACTCCCTTTATGTGTTCTTTCAACACGGGGTTAGATGAAGTGTTTGCGGGGATGGACGCTTATACATCATGGGCCGAACCACCGTTTTTCTTGTCTTGGACGAACAAGAGAAGGGCCCAGATTTCTTCCTTCTGTTCTGGACGGTATCCTCAAAGGAGGGTCTCTCAAGTACGATGTAGACCCTGTGGCCGACCGTTGTAATGCAGCAGCTTTCTTCGCCTCTAGGTACTCCCTGACATCGGTTTCCATTCGGTGCCCATTTGGACGAACATTATCCCGGGTCCTAACCACCGAGGTTCCAGTCCATCTTCTTTCGGCACTCACTAACTTCTTGTTGCTTTTCTCCGGTTTGTTCTCCTGAGGGTTCCCGACGAACAGGTCGACTTGGACCCGGACGGTTCTCCCGGGAACGCCCCTAAGAGGAATTGGATTGTTACCATTGTTGGCTCGGGATTTATATGAAAAAACAAAGATGTTGTTCTTGATACGTTCTCGGACGACTAGCCGCCATCTTAGTCCGAAAATCATTCGGTCGTTCTCAAGATGGGCAAAGAGCCACCGGACGCTCTAGATTCTCCTGAATAACGAGGTTGTTAGCTTTGTCCAGGGGACATTGATGATGGATGGAAGTCTATCCCTTCCTCGAGGCGGTCTCTCATGATCTACCGTATCTTCGACATTGATCCGAAAACTTTGATTTTTAGCCACGTTGGACGATTGATACCGTCATCGTTGCGTCTCTCACGAGGCGGCGCCAAATGTTTAGTATGTTTGTCCGGCAAGTAAGCTAAAGTAAACCAATTTCCTTAGATGTTTTTCTACTGGAGACGTCAGGCAACAACGTCGAATCCCGCCTGTCCCGAACTCGAGCTTCGCTCCCGAACTCCGCAAAAAGGGACCCACCGGAGGTTTGGGTGGTGATTCCCTCTCGGAAGTTTAAGTCGGATATCGGAGTTGGAAGAAAAAAAGTAGAGTTTAGGAGAGAGAAAGTGAGAGAGTATTTTACGAGTAAGTTTCTGATTTGTTTGCATTGAATGATCTTTTCTCCGATTTGAGGGTATTTATAGTGTTTGTAGTATGAGTGATATCCTTCAAAAGTTGCCCTAAAATAGTGGCACTGATTGG